>BQNB010048269.1:0-42648 GCA_026074375.1 Tanacetum coccineum | reverse complement strand
TTGTATGTGAAACAATCATAGGGTGGTGACTCACCTAAAGAAAACTCAAGATGATCACCAAGTATCCAAAGCCATGGTGGTATATGTTCCAATAGAATCTATACTTATATTCATTATTTTGTGTAAATTGTTGACGGTTGCCTTTACGAGACTTATAACCAAAGATACAAAAAGAAGATTGGGTGTACCTGAAGTGTTCCAAGTGTAAAGAGGATTATTCCAATGTTGCAATGACTTGTGTATGTGATTTTTGTTGAATCATTGCCAAGATTGAGTCCAGTGGCCCATCCCGCTACACAACCACCATGAGAAACTCAAAGTGTGCAAGATTTACATAGATGTATGATAGAGTACAAAAATGTCATATTCTTTAATAAAAGTGAAGAATATCAGGAACATAAATAAATAATAGAATTACTACATATAAAAAAGAATGAAACTACATAGAATTAATTAAATAATACAATACTTACTTTTCTCCTTCTTCATCGGGTTCTTTAGGAACGAATGTTGTTCCTGCTTTGGCAAATGGTTGCACCTTAATCTATTAGTCAATTCAAATAACATTAATTTGGAAGATAAATTGCATATGAAGAAAAAAACCTATTGACTGATATAGAAATAATTGATTAATACTTACATTTTATTAAAAGTATTAAGCCATACTTCCATCTTGATCCTCCATTTTTGAATGTCCCTCACTGCCCTCTGGTGCATCTTCATCTTTTGCATCTTTTTAAAATGGAAGTGCAAGAACTTGTCCCCTTCTATCCTAAACTCCTTTAACTCTTCAAGCTTCTCGTCCCTATATAAACATTAATCAACACCCTATTTATAATGTTACTGCAAACTTTGCTTATTAATAAAAGGTACGTCGTGTGCCAATTCCTTTTCTTAGGATCCATTATAGAATAAGCCTGGTAAATACGACACTCTTGTTCCTGCATCATCTTCAAATAACGGTACCACAAATCTGGGATAACCTTACGATTTTCTTTGAAGATCGGTTCTCTGTAATCCATCTAATATATAGACCAAAACAAAAAATTCGACAAATCCTTAACGAATAGTGTTGGGAATTGAAGGCTTTTGAAGTTACTACTGTTAGTATTGGAAGTTAATGTTGCTGGTTCAAGATTATGCTGTTGTTAAAGATTAAAGAAAATAGTCTAAGTTATTAGTGCTGCTAGTTATAATAGTTAGTGCTGCCAGTACAAATGTTAGTACTGCCAGTATAGTTATTACTGTTAGTTAATACTTAGTGTTGTTAGTCTTATATAGTTAGTACTGCTATTATGATATGCATGAGTTAAATTAGGAATAGATATGCATTATCATTATACGCGTTTTGTAAGCCTATTAGAGTTTCCTTAGTGTATAAAAGGAATCCTACTACATAGTTAGAAATGGACCTTAATTACAAATCTCATGGTTAGTTATTCTGTAACCTAGGCAGAATATTATCAATCAATATATTCAAAGTTTAGTATTCATTGTTCTTCTTAGTATTACAAGTTAGTTTCCGCATAACTTGTAGTATTCGTAATCATAGTTTCTATCTTAGTAGTTTTGGATTTATCTAAGGTTACTAACCTTTACACAAGCTAAAGGAAATCAAGATCTATTCATTAGGATCAACAAGTGGTATCAAAGCTTGTTGAGAAACTCTGAATAAGAATAACACTAGATCTACACAAGATCTCATTGTCAAAGAGAATATATGGAATCACATTCAGATTCTTCCCAAATAGTCTCTTCACTAAAGCTTCCTATGCTCAAAACAGGATACTATGATCACTAGAGCATGAGGATGGAGCAATATCTTACTCATACAGACTATGCTCTTTGGGAAGTTATAATGAATGGTGATGCACCTGCTATTGCATCAGCTAGTACTGAAGGTCCTATACCTCCCAAGACTGCTAAACAAAAGATAGCAAGAAAGAATGAATTAAAGGCGAAGAGCACTCTGTTGTTGGCCATTCCTGATGAGAACCTATTAAAGTTTCATGAAATCAAGGATGCAAAGAGCCTATAGGAAGCTATCAAAACTAGATTTGGAGGCAACAAATAATCTAAAAAATGCATAAGTCTATCCTGAAGCAGCAATATAAGAATTTTACTACATCAAGATCTGAAGGACTAGACAAAATTTATGATAGGTTTCAAAAACTCATTAGCCAATTGGAAATTCAAGGTGAAGTCATCTCCCAAGAAGATGCAAATCTAAAGTTGCTAAGAAGTTTACCACCAGCCTGGAATAACATTGCTTTGATTATGAGAAACAAGCCAAATCTAGATGAGTTGAGCATGGATGACTTGTACAACAATCTGAAGGTGTATGAAGCTGAAATTAAAAGCCAATCAAGCTCAAACTCAAACTCTTAAAATGTGGCTTTTGTATCTTCTAAAAACACTAGCAGTACTAATGAAGCAGTTAATATTGCTCTTTATGTTACTACTGCTAGTACACAAGGACAAGCTTCTTCCTCAACCTATATAGATGATGTCATGTTTTCCTTTTTGGTTAATCAATCTAAGAGTCCACTGTTGGACAATAAAGACATGGAGCAGATTGATTCAGATGCTCTTGAAGAGATGGATCTCAAATGGCAGGTGACCATGCTTACCATAAGGATAAAGAGATTCATGAAGAAGACTCGAAGGAATCTAAATCTCAATGGAAAAGAAGTTGTTTGCCTTGATATGACAAAGGTGGAATGTTACAACTGCCATAGGAAAGGTCACTTTGCTAGAGACTGCAGAGCACCAAGGAATCAGGGGAATAGGAACGGAGATAATGCAAGAAGGGTTGTACCAGTAGAGACCTCTACAAATGCCTTGGTTGTTCAAGATGGGGTAGGTGGCTATGATTGGAGCTTTCAGGATGAAGATAGACCCATAAACTTTGCTTTAATGGCCTATACATCTCAAGGTTCATCAAGTTCTTTAAGTTCTGACACTAAGGTACATACTTGTTCTAAAAATTATTTAAAATCATTTGAAGCTCTTCAAAAACAATATGATCAACAGAGAGAAGCTCTTAGTAAATCTAGCCTAGAGATAATAGGTTATCAAATAGGACTAGAATCATTAGAAGCTAGGATAGTTGTTCATGAAAAGAATGAACTTGTTTATGAAGAAAAGAGTTCTTTTTTGAATTATGATGTCCAAGTTAAAGACATTTCTATCAAAAACCTTAAAAATCAGTTAGAAGAAGCCTTAAAAGAGAAAGATGATTTGAAACTTAAACTTGAAAAATTTGAAGAATCATCAAAGAATCTAACCAAACTGATTATTAGTTAAATAAGTGTTAAAGACAAAACTGGACTTGGTTTTGATAGTTATGTGAATGAGAGTGAAGTACTTGATAATGTGGTTAATAGTCATGAGTGTGATCAAGTAAATGATAGGTTTAAAAAGAGTGAGGGATATCATGCAGTTCCCCCTCCCTACACTAGGAACTTTAAACCTGCAAGAGCTAATTTATCCTTTGTTGGGTTAGATGACTCTGTGTATAAGTCTAAAGTGAGTGAAACTATTACTAATGTGCCTAATGTTGAAACAACTGTAACTAAAACTGGTAAGGATAGTTTGGAAAAGCCTAAAACTGTTAGGTTTAGTGCTCCTATTATTGAAGATTGGGAGTCTGATAGTGATGATGAAAACGTGTTTAAGCCTAAAGAAGTAAAGAAAACAGTCAAATCTAGCTTTGAAAAGATTGAATTTGTTAATGCTAGGAATTCAACTATTGAAAAACCTAGGAATTTCAGTCAGAATCCTAGAGATAACAAAAGAAATAGGAATGGTTTTAAGTTTACAAAGAAAGCTTGCTTTGTATGTGGGAGTTTCAACCATCTAATCAAAGACTGTGATTTTCATGATAAAAAGATGGTACAAAAACCTGTGTTGAATAATGTGAAAAAGGGAACTGGTCAAAGGGAAGTTAGACAAGTTTGGAATAATGCAATGAGGGTTAATTATCAAAATTTCTCTAAACAAGATTTTGCTCCAACAACAGTTTTAACTAAGTCTGGCATAGTACCAATTAGTGCTGCTAGGCAAAACTCTTCAAGAGTAGCAGCACCAGTTAGTGCTGCTAGGCCTATTAATATTGATGCACCTAAACCCTTTATGAATGTTGTAAGAACTAGACCAAATGCTTGTCATAAGTCACACATAACATCTAGGACACCTTTTAACCAACAAACAGCACTTAAAAATAGAAATTTGAATGACAAAGTTAATACTGCTAAGGTAAATTCTGTTAATACTGCTAAGGGAAACAAAGTGACAAGTGCTATTGGGAAACAAGGGATTAATGCTGTTAAGTCCTCAACATGCTGGATTTAGAGACCAAAACAAAATGTTATTGATCATATCTCCAAAGACAGCGGATCATACATGCCTAAAAGATTTGATTATGTTGATCCACAAGGCAAACTCAAGTCAGTAATGGCTTGGGTCCCCAAGAGAAACTAATTCTTTTATTTTAAGTGCAGGGTAATCCACAATATGCTTTACAAGATCAAGGAATTTTTTACAGTGGATGCTCTAGGCATATGACTGGGAACAAGCTACCTCTCAGATTATCAAAATATTGATGGTAGATTTATTGCATTTGGAGGAAGTTCTAAAAGAGGTAAAATTACTAGAAAAGGTAAAATTAGAACAGGGAAATTAGACTTTAAAGATGTATACTTTGTAAAGGAACTTAAGTTTAATCTTTTCTTTGTCTCACAAATGTGTGACAAGAAAAAAAGTGTTCACTGAGACTGAATGTCTTGTTCTATCTTTTGATCTTAAGCTACTTGATGAAAGTCAAGTCTTGCTTAAAATTCCTAGACAAAACAACATGTACAGTTTTGATCTAAAGAATGTTGTCTCTTCAGGAGATTTAGCTTGTTTATTTGCAAAGGCTACAATAGATGAGTCTAATTTATGGCATAGAAGGCTTGGTCATATAAACTTTAAAACAATGAATAAACTTGTGAGGGGAAACCTTGTTAGAGGTTTACCTTCAAAGCTTTTTGAAAATGACCATACATGTGTTGCCTGTCTGAAGGGAAAGCAACACAAAGCCTCCTGTAAGACCAAAACTATGAGCTCTATTTGCAAAACTTTATAGTTATTGCACATGGATTTATTTGGACCAGTTTCTATGAGGAGTATAAATAGAAAGAGTTACTGCCTAGTTATCACTGATGACTTTAGTAGATTCACTTCGGTTTTCTTTCTGGCCACTAAGGATGGGACTCCTGAAATCCTTAAGAACTTCATAACTGGCATAAAAAAACTAATCAGATCATAAGGTTAAAACAATTAGAAGTGACAATGGAACTGAATTCAAGAATAGGATTATGAATGAGTTCTATGAAATGAAGGGTATTAGGAGAGAATTTAGTTTTGCTAGGACCCCTCAGCAAAATAGTGTTGCTGAGAGAAAGAATATGACTCTAATAGAGGCTGCTAGAACTATGCTAGCAGATTCCAAATTACCAACTACCTTTTGGGCTGAAGTAGTTAATACTACTTGCTATGTCCAAAATAGGGTGTTAGTTATCAAGCCTCATAACGAGACCCCTTATAAACTTTTTCTAGGTAGAAAGCCTGCCTTAAGCTTCATGAGACCATTTGGGTATCCTGTTACAATCCTAAATACCTTAGATCACCTAGGTAAGTTTGATGGAAAGTCTGATGATGGATTCTTTGTAGGATACTCTATCAATAGTAAAGCATTTAGAGTATTCAACACTAAGACTAGATTTGTAGAGGAGAACCTGTACATAAATTTTCTTGAAAACAAACCCAATGTTGCAGGAACTGGACCTAACTGGATGTTTGATATTGATACTCTAACCATGTCCATGAATTATCAAATAGTTTTTGCAGGGAATTAAGCTAATGGTAATGTAGGTACCAAAGAAAATATTGATGCAGGACAAGCTAAAATGAATACAGTTCCTAGTCCACAATATATTCTGCTACCATTTTTGACTTCTAATTCTCAAAGTCCAAAGAACTTAGAAGATGAGGTTGCTGATGATGCTAGAAAGAAGAATGGAGTTGAGGATCCAGCAAAAGAAGATGACATAAATGGTCCAGGGGAGGCTACTAACACTAACAGCACTAACAGACTTAATACTATTAGTTTACCAGTTAATGTTGTTAGTTCATCTTTTACTACTGTGGGTCCAGGAAGAGCAAGAGACCAAAGGAATGAGTTTGAAAGTGTGTTTGGACAAGACAAGGATGCTAATAGTACTTACAGGATGTTCACTCTTGTTAGTGCTGCTGAGTCCTCTTATGAAAATCTTGGTGGTTCAACTCCTGTTAATGCTGCTACTCCTTCTAATGCTGATTATCCTACTGATCCTCTCATGCATGATTTGGAGGATACTGTTGATCTTCAAGATACTGGTATATTTGGTAATGCATATGATGATGAAGATGTGGGTGTAGAGGCTGACCTCAACAACTTGGAAACAACCATGAGTGTCAGTCCTATTCCTATAACCAGAATTCACAAGGATCATCTTAAAGAACAGATCATTGGATATATAAATTCAGCTACTCAAACAAGGAGAATGATCAAGATGTCTGAAGAACATGCTATGATCAGTTACATTAACAAGCATAGGAGAACAAATCACAAAGATTATCAAAACTGCTTATTTGCCTGTTTTCTCTCTCAAATGGAACCTAAGAAAGTTATTCAAGCTTTGGCAGATTCAAGTTGGGTAGAAGCAATGCAAGAGGAATTGCTGCAGATCAAGATGTTTGAAGAACATGCTATGATCAGTTACATTAACAAGCAGGGGAGAACAAATTACAAAGATTATCAAAACTGCTTATTTGCCTGTTTTCTCTCTCAAATGGAACCCAAAAAAGTTATTCAAGCTTTGGCAGATTCAAGTTGGGTAGAAGCAATGCAAGAGGAATTGCTGCAGTTTAGATTGCAGAAGGTTTGGAGATTAGTTGATTACCTAAAGGCAAACATGCCATTGGAACAAAATGGGTCTATAGAAAAAAGAAGGATGAGAGAGGAATAGTAGTTAGAAACAAGGCAAGATTGGTTGCACAAGGTTACACCCAAGAAGAAGGAATTGATTATGATGAGGTTTTTGCTCCTATTGCTAGGATTGAAGCAATCAGGTTATTTTTAGCCTATGCATCATTTATGGGGTTCATTGTGTACCAAATAGATATGAATAGTGCCTTTTTATATGGCACAATAGAAGAAGAGGTATATGTGTGTCAACCTCCTAGCTTTGAAGATCCTCAGTTTCCTAACAAGGTTTACAAGGTAGATAAGGCCTTATATGGTCTTCATCAAGCTCCTAGAGCCTGGTATGAGACCTTGTCTACCTACTTAATTGGAAATGGATTTAGAAGAGGCACTATAGATAAGACTTTGTTTATCAAGAAGGACAAAGGTGATATACTGTTAGTTCAGGTGTATGTAGATGACATCATCCCCTTGGTCATACTAAAAGTTCTTTAAAACATAAGTGAAATTTGATGGCACAACGAAATCCAGATGAGTTCTAACGGAAACTCACTTTTTTCTTAGGGTACAAGAGACAAAAAGCAGAAGGTTAATGGAATCTTCATTAGCTAAGACAAGTATGTTGCTGATATATTGAAGAAATTTGATTTCTCATCAGGAAAGACAGCAAGTACTCTAATGGAGACACACAAGCATTGACAAGGACTGAAGAAGCTGAGACTTATGATGAGGGCACTTATAATAGATTCAATGATTGGAAATCTTAATTACTTAACACTTCTAGACCAGACATAATGTTTGCTGTTTGTGCTTGGTGCAAGATCCAAGTTTACTCTAAAGACTCACATCTGTCGGTCGAGCGTGAAGAGATCTTTATATACTTAAAAGTCAACCTTATTGTTGGCCTTTGGAATCCTATGGATATCACCATTTGACTTGGAACTTTTTTAGATAGGTGAGTATGTTTAGGCTAGCCTGAAAGGAATCCACAACATGAGGTTGTCAATTTCTTGGCAAGAGGTTGATTTCATGGCAATGTAAGAAAGCAAACTATAGTAGCTAACTCAATACTGAAGCAAGAGTATGTGTGTCTGCTCAACTGTGTGGACAGGTGTTATGGATCCAAAATCAGATGCTTGACTATGGATTCAATTTCATAAACACCAAGATTTACATTGATAATGAAAGCACCATTTGTATTGTGAAGAATCTAGTATTTCACTCTAAAACCAAGCACATAGAGATAAGATACCATTTCATTAGAGATTTTTATGAGAAGAAGTTAATTCAAGTGATTAAGATTCACACAGACCACAATGTTGCAGATCTTCTCACAAAGGCTTTTGATGTTAGTAGGTTTAACTTTCTAATTGCTAGCATTGGATTACTTAATCTCTGAAGTATTGTTTAAGGAGAGGTTAATGTGTTTGGATAACAGTTCTTAACGTTTATTCATGGGTTATGCATAAATATGAATCCTCATGAATTCTCACATGTCTATCTAGTCTTTTCTAGTGTGCTTGTGAAACAGGGGGGGGGGGGGGGGAGGGGGGGGGGGGGGGGGGGGGGGGGGGGGGGGGGGAAAATAGAGGCATGTTGTTTTGTATAATGATTGAAGACAAGTCATACGTCCTCTTAGTACTGCTAGAACCAAAGTTTATACTGCAGGGATATTCTTTGTACAAAAGTTGATGCTGCTAGGCTTAGTTAGTGCTGCTTACACGGGTTTAGTAATGAGATTAATGATTAGTATTGGGTTTCTACTGCTAACTATTTTGTTTATACTGCTACAAAAGTTAGTACTACTAAGCCAAATTTAGTACTGCTTGTTACCGTTAATACTGTTCGGGGCATAACAGATTTTCATTAATTAATTATAACCGTTGAGATATTTCCGCCAACAACTTCGCTTATAGGGATCTATATTTGGATAATTCTTGATCTTTCTTTCTTCTATAAGTTTTACTTCAAGATAAAGATTCAACTTTATTTAGTCAGTCCAATCATACCCTTAATCTTTCTTTATAATATCTCAATCAACTTTGTCAAACCCTCATACTCTCATCAACGAACTTAAACCCAGAACCCTTCTCATAAATCAATCACTATGTGGCGGCTTTGAAGTTTGTCGATCAACATAATATGGTTGCTTGTTTGGAAAAGACAAAGGAGAACGCTGAGTTTCATCAGATAGTGGACTTCCTCTCTACATGTTCGATCAATTATGCTCTCACAGTAAGTCCCACTATCTATGCTTCTTACATTGAACAGTTTTGGAATACTGCCACTTCCAAAATAGTCAATTCAGTGAAGCAAATACATGCTATTGTTGATGGCAAGGCTGTGGTCATATCAGAATCATCAGTGAGAAGTGATCTTCTCTTTAATGATGAGGATGGTATTGCTTGCCTAACAAATGATGAAATTTTTGAAAACCTTGCATTGATGGGATATGAACAGCTTTCTACAAAACTTACTTTTCAAAAAGGTTCATTCTCACCTCAATGGAAATTTCTGATACATACCATCCTTCATTGTATAAGTTCAAAATCAACTGCTTGGAATGAATTTTCAACTAATTTGGCTTCAGCAGTTATATGTTTAGCAAAGGGTCAAAAATTTAATTTTTCTAAATTAATTTTTGATGGTATGTTGAGGAACTTGGATCCAAAGATATTTTTAATGTATCTATGGTTTTTACAACTCTTTTTGAATAACCAACTTAAAGATTTACCAGAACCTTTTAATGATACTTATAAGACACCAACACACAGTAAAAAGGTTTTCTCTAATATGGCAAGGAAAAGTAAATTTTTTTCAGGAAAAGTTACTCCACTTTTTGACTCCATGTTGGTGCAAAGCCAAGCACCTGAGGGTGAAGGTTCAGCAATACCCCCTGAACCCCAACCCATACCCTCTACATCATAACCAAATGTTTCAGAACCTCAAACTCAATCACTTCAAACTGAAACACCTCCAACGGTTTCCCATGAACTTCAAACTGAAGCTCACATTGAGCAAATACTCCCATCTCCATCTACATATCAAAGAAAATAAAGAAAGACTCAAAAACATAGGAGATCCAAAAAAGTCACTGAGTTACCTCAGACTAGTATACATCTAGACCATGGAGTAGATAAGGCTGTCCATAAAGAGGGGGTGACAGTATGGAAAAGGCTATCACTACTGATGCTAGCTTAGTTGCAGCACATGACAGTGATAACATAATTAGGACCCAGACTACGGCAATGCCTAATGTTGACATTCCTCAGGGAATAGATACATGTGGCAGTCTCAGGCACCAAGAAACCATGTGGGTGCTCTTGCTCAGACTAGGTCTGAGAGAGTGCTTGAAAAGCCTAATGAACCACCTCTCCCAGAAGGTCACACATCTAGAAGTGGGGAGGGCAACATGGAACATACTTTTGAATTGATGAACACCGTACCACCTACACCCCATGATTTACCTCTCACAGGAGGTTACATACCTAGAAGTGATGAGGGTAGGCTAAAACTAAAAGAATTAATGGCTATATGTACAAAATTGTCAAAACAGGTGCTTGACTTGGAGAAAGAGAAGATGCACAAGATGTAGAGATCCTTAAACTAAAGCAAAGAGTCAATAAATTAGAAAAAAAGAGGAAGTCAAGCATCTCACACCCAAGAAGAAGGATATACAGGTAGGTTGAGTCTTTTGATGATGATTTAGATGATGCATCTAAACAGGGGAGGGAAAGTGACAAGACAAAGTTAATGTTCCAAGATAGTAACTTTGATGTACTTTGTTGGGAATTACAGATTTGATGATTACAAAACCAACAAGTAGAAATGAAGAAAGAAGAAACAATGAGGACCTATTATGTATTATTTAGTTAGCTTAGTTAGTAAGCTAGGGTTTGGCTTGTAAACCCTAGTCCCTCTATTATATAAAGAGGGTAGGCACCTAGGTTTATACATGGATTCAGATACAATGTAAACCAAAGGTGTGTGTGTGTTCTCTAGGTATCATGTCCTATAAGGCGCCTAGGTTTAGTAGCTTATTATTAGTAGCTTATTTATAAGCATTTTAATAGTAATCTTTATTAGTAAAAGCCTTGTTCTTGATTATGATCTATTTAATTATTTCGCATTGATCATGATCATGATATCCCAGATGAGTCCAGATCTTGGATCTAACATGTGGTATCAGAGCCTCGTGGCTCTTGATCTAGGGTTGATAAGGTTTTCATGTAAAATTATTTTTCTGTTATTTTTAATAAAAAGGCGTATTGGGTCAAGAATTAAATGAGGAAGAGTTTTAGTAGAAGTTGGACAGAGCAAAAAAAGAAAGACAAAAGCAACAAGAAGCATACTATGCTGCTTTAGCTTAAAGAGTTTGATGAAAATTCAAGCTAGGGGGGGGGGGGGGGGGGGGGGCCAAATGGGGGGGGGGGGGGGGTGGGTTGAGATGCGAGGTGCGAGCTCGATGTGCGCGCGAAGCTATAAGACTGACACATGAAGAGCAAGAAAAGTACACATTAAAGAAAGATCCAGATTAATAGCAAATTCTTTGAAGAAGAAAGAAAAATTGCTAGCAGGAAAGAGTAAAGGCAATAAGTCAAAAACAATACCAACCTACAAGACTCAAGTCAGAACATGTTGATTACTTACCTTCAAACATATCGGTTAAGTACACTCATCAACAATTGAAAGCACAAGAACTTAAAAGTTCAAATTATATATAGAGAGAAGAAGTAAGAAGGTGATAACTTTAAACCTATAGATATGATAGTCAACAGCAAACAGAAACACCTAAAAAGAGACCAAAGCAGATTCTGGAAAAGAAAGTTTCAAAACAAAAACTAGAATGAGGTTAAATGATGCTGAAAAAGGATGGACTTAGAGATAGTATGGATGTGGTTCCAAGGAGATGTTGCTATTGATGTTGAATCTCTGGACCACGTGTCAATTAGAATAAAATCCCTTGTTATTGGAACACATATTTTAAATGAAAATATCATGTATTATCAAATCATCAGAGCAGATGGAAGTTCCAAGAATTACAAGATATTCAGTGAGATGCTTTATGATTTTGACAGACAAGATGTGATAGATCTATATAGTTGGTTAAATGGAAAGATATGAGACACACACACAGTCCAGAAGGATATGACTTTGTTAATTTGGGAGAGATCTGAAGTAAACCTTATTTGAGCCTAATGAAGAAGATTAATATGTAAGAATCAACAGACCTACAACTTGATAAGCTGGAAATTGTTTACTCATTGTTGAGTTTTATGTACTGATGAAGAATACTAGAGTTGCTATTCACAATGAATGATTGAGAAGAAATATCCTCTAACTCAAGAATGCTTTCAAATGGATGCTAAAGTTGCGGAAGACTAGAGGTTGATTATAAATGAGAGGCATTTGAGTTCCTCAGATTTACAAGACCACAACTTAGAAGAAGTAGAAGAGTATTGGATACATCCTTTGATGATCAAGATCGATGATACTAGAAGAAACGGTTGATGATTAACAAGTGATAACAAGTGTTAGGGAGGATTGTTGGGATTAACACACCACACTTCTAAATGTTACTAATGTTAGTTTTAGAAGTTAAATAATGTTGGTTCAAGATTGTGCTGCTAGTTAATGTTTAAAGAAAATAGTCCCTAAGTTATAGTACTGCATAGTTATAATAGTTATACTAGGCCAGTACATTGTTAGTACTAGGCCAGTATAAGTTAGTACTGTTTAGATTAATATTTATGTTGTTATGTCAAATAAGTTTAGTACTGCTATTATGGATATGCATGAGTAAATAGGAATTAGATATGCATTAACGATCAATACGCGTTTGTAAGCCCATAGGGTTTCCTTAGTGTAATAAAAGATCCCTACAGCATAGTTAGGAAAAAGCACCTTCAATTACAAATCTCATAGTTTAGTTATTCTGTAATCCTAGGTAGAATATTAATCAATCAATCAATATAGTTCAAAGAGTTTAGTATTCATTGTTCTTTTTAGTAACAAGTTAGTTTCCGCATAAAACATGGTAGTATATTATAATCATAGTAGTTTTGGATTTATCCAAGGTTACTAACCTTTACATAAGCTAAAGGAAATCAAGATCTATTCATTGGGATCAACATATTCAACCCATACTTAACCTTTTTATCTAACACATAATCATTCAATTCATCAGGCAATTTAGAAGATCTCTTAGACCTTCTAAGACTAACCTCCTTTGTTTGAACCTCAGGAACATTTTGGAAAACAGGAACCTCTAATGAAAGGGACAATATTGCCCTCAGACAGAGTGTTCTCTTCTACAGGAGTTGCAGTATGTTCACCATCATGTCTAGTTGAAGTGAGGATAACATTTGGACTGGATATCTCTAGATCCATCACTTTCAACATCTGGTTGATGCATACTACCATCTCTACCAGAAGTACATTCCTCTTCATCATTGGGACTTGAAGTTTTAGGTGTTGTTTCAGACTCAACAAAATAAAAAAATAGACTTGAAACATCATACACTTTTTCATTTTCAAAACCAGTTTTAGAACTACTCATCTTATAAGGAAAAACAGTTTCATAAAACTTGACATCCCTAGAGTACAAAACATTTCTACTTTCAAGACTAAACAACTTGTAAGCTTTTTTCCCACCAGCATATCCAATCAAAACACATTTTTCAGTCTACTAGAAAAATTTATCAGACTCTTTTATAATACCAGCGTAACACAAACACCCAAAACTTCTTAAGTGAGAAAGGTTAGGTTCCCTACCATAGACAAGATAAAAAGGAGATTTTCCATTCAAAATAAAATGAAGGGTACCTGTTAATCAGATAACAGCATTTAAACACTTTCAGGCTAAAAACTTAGAGGAGTCCCTACTGAAACATATGACTTCTGGCTACATGAACAGATACTATGTTTCCTATCAGCTATTCCATTCTGTTATGGAGTATATGCAACAGTAGTTTGATGTAAAACACCCATTGAGTCTAAAAAAGTACTCATTTTATTATTTAAGAATTAAGTTCTATTATCAGATCTAATCGTCTTAATTTTCTTAATAAACTAAGTTAAGACAAGGTTATAAAAACTGACAAACATAGAAAACACTTCATTTTTAGACTTAAGCATATACACCCAAACAGACCTAGAATAGTCATCAACAATGGTCAAAAAATACCTAAAACCCACCCGCATAACCACTCAGTAAGGACCCCCATACATTAAGAAGTATTTAACTCTGCCGCAAAGAGGAAAGTAGATTTATTTCTACACAAAGGAAAAGGTTCTCTGATTTTCTTAGCTTTATGACATATTTCACAAGGACTTTCATGATTTATATGATTTAAATTCAAAGACCCTTTTAATAACTGCAGAACCTGGTTAGCAGGGAGTGAGCGCGAGAGCTATTATGCCACACATCTTTAGAAACATGACAGATAAAAAACTCACTTTGGTTTACAAAAGCACACTTATTGTAATCATTATCAAACACATACAATCCACCAAACTCACTACCAGTCCCCAAAACTCTCCCCCTTTTCAAATCTTGAATATGACATTTACACTCATCAAACATCACAACCAATTTGTTGTCCTTAATCAGTTTATGCACAGATAACAAACTAACACAATACTCAGGCACAACAAGGACATCAAATAAAACAACATCATTATTCAGTCTCAAACTACCCACATGAGTAATCTGGGCAAGAGTCCCATTAGGATGACCAACAGTAAGTTTAAGCTCAGTAACATCAACAATGTTAAACATGTTCTTAGTACTATTAGTTATATGTTGATTAGCCCCTGAGTCAATTATCCAACCCAGATGATAATTAACTCCATTTATATTAACCTTAGCACAAAAGAACTTATAGAATTGCTGGTTGAAGAAAACATTACAATTAAAAAAAGAACAACTCTTAATACCTTTCCATAACTTGGTCGAGTGGAGCCAGTGATCAGGACATCTCATTCAAAACAAACTCATAAGTTTCATAACCAGTTCATTAGTAAGAGACATAGTACTACTACCAGATGGTTTTGGGGTGGCGCGAGCGACTAGTCCGCCCCACTTTTCCCTTTTGTGACATCAAGGCTTGCTGCGTTTAGAGTTATTAAAGAACCTTTTTGGCAGGTTTTCAAATTAGGGATTTCTTTATAACCCAAGAGGATAACATAAGCTGCAAAAACATCTATCAACAGTATGACCTTTAAACGCACAGTTCTTACGCATCAAACAATCATAGTGTTTCCTCTGTTTTGCATTATTTCCCATTAATTAAGACCAGTTTTCTGTTTCTATAATATTGTATAAGTTTGTCTAGCAATCAAAGCCAGAACCTAGGGTTTCTCAGTGCCTTAACAAATCTAGAGGGAATCCCTTTGTGGCGATTCTCCCTAGATTATTATCAGAAAACACATCCTTAGCTTCAGGCGCGTGTGCGTTTCCTAGTCATGATTGCTACTCCCTTATAGGTTGATAGACATGCATCAGACCTCATAAGAAACTGAGCATTAACTTTAACAACTTGATGATCAAACAATTCAATTCTAGCCTCACAGTATAGTCAGGTAATTTGGTCCAAAATATCAAACTCTTCGTTTTAGAGGGGAGTTGGCGTTTTCTATAAGTAAAGCCTCAGAAACAAGCAAACCACCTTGCTTAAAAGAGTTAATCTTTTGCATTAGGTTAAACACTATAGACCCATCAACTCTATCATATGTCTCTTGTAACTCTCTACAACATTAGGCAAGCGTTGTTATAGAAAACGGATGACCCAAATACACCATCTTGGAGACAGAGAACTTAAAATTCCATTTAAGCACCACAACATTTACACCTGTCCCATTGATTCTAAGTCTAACACACACTTCAGCTCTCAGCAGCATAAGTTTCTTTAACACAAGTTCCATTAATAAACCCCATTTTATGCTTAACTTGTAAGGCTAATTTCATTGCACTGGCCCAAACCCTATAGTTCTCAACCTCAGTCAATTTCAAGGAACAAATAGAAGCACAACTAGAGTCATTTGATGTAAATTCAGGGATGGCCCTAATCCTAAAGAACCAATCATAATAGCGCATATATGAACAAAAGCAAAGAACAAAAAAACAGATACACAAACAGCAGCGCGCGCGAGGGTGCGCGCGCGCGCGCGAATAAACACAAACTAGCAACAAAAAACAAGAACAACCAAGAAAGCATATAAATCAATAAGACATAACAAATAAAAGCACTACTATAAGGAAACTCACACCCAAGCTCCTTAAGAATAAAGTCCAGTGAATTAGGAAATAACTAGAGCCGTGGATTCCAGGGAAGACCACTTAGTACCGGGGACAAGAATAGTTAGCCTGTTTGCACCCACTGAACTCACCTCTGAATCGCTTAAAGGAAGAAAGAAGACTTACAGAGCTTTCAAGAACAAACAACAGCGGAAGACAAAACCACACCCCTTCTAGATTCACTTAGTCTAGAAAAGATTGAAACCATTCAACCCCAGAACCTTCAGAACTGAAACCCTCAAATCAAAAATTAGGGTTTCCTTCAATTAACCACCAAAACAATGAACCAAGATGCCAATCAACGATTAACACCCCCAAATACCTCCAAGAACAAATAAAACCAACAACCTTTAAACTTTAGGGTTTCAAGACAAAACCCTAATTTCTCCTATCAATCAATTAACCCTAATACGGGCTCTTCCAAATAACCTAGAGCTCTGATACCATTTAAAATGGCCCAAAAACAACACCAATTCTTGAATCACCCAACCAACCTCCCCACAGTGATCTTTTCTTTTATTAATCAAGAGTACAAATATGACAAGTCCCCAACACAGGTTCTTGCCAAACAAATACAAAAGAAACCTAGATAGTCCCCATTAATGATTCTATGTTATCATACACACACACACACAAAACAAACTGATAATATAAACCCTAATTACAAACTAAACCATGAATCAAGATGATCCAAACACTATAAACTAGATGAAACCAGATGAAACTCTAAAACTTTGCTTGTAAAACTTAAGAGAGATGATTACGAAAAGGTGAGAAGATGATCAACCCAGATCCTGATCTCTTTAATATATAGCCACCAAAGTTACAATAAGAACCCTGCACTTTAAAACAATACAACATTGGAACAAACTATTAGCTTGTAAGAAAAATTATAAACTGACCGTCAAAGAGGTTACACACAATAAAGTTTGCCACAAGAGAGCTTTATTTTAATATTTCTAATCTTTGAATCCAAAATATAAAAAAAGTAAACTTTATTTTGACCATCTTTCTCAAGTAATCTTTCTAATATTATCTCTTGCTGAATCAAATCTTCTTTGACCACCTTTTTCATTCCAAAAATAAAAGATGCGGTTGGGATTATGGGGGTGATAATCAACGGGCCCGGATTGGTTATTTACTTTCAAATTCAATTAAGAAACATAGGATGTCATTATAGATGACATTGCTTACGTTAAAGAGTTTGAATGTGACGCCAGGTCAACTGAGGGTGCAATTCATCTTTATTACGTCTTATTCTGCCAGTTGAATTACCCAATCTGTTATTGGGTACTTCCGTCCTATAAGCCTTATCGTTTCCAATACAAAATTATTGCTAAAAAATCTGCCAGACACGCTGTGCTCATGTAATCTCTTTCAGGTTATTGTGCGAAGTTCCAAATGACAATTTATCAAGGGACGTCACTCATTGATGGTCTCTCATTGCGTTGATAGAATTTTATCTTTGGGCAAACACACACACATAAAAAGAGATTAATGTTCCTTAAGGTATGACTTTGAGAAGGCTTTTGACACTTTGAATTGGTCATTTTTTGGAGTCTATTATGGAACAAATGTGTTTTTAAAAGCCACAAATGGAGTAAATTAGATATCTCTGCCCTTAATTTTGGCAATTAACTTTTGGTTCTCATCAATAGATCGCCAACAACAGAATTTAAAGTTGAGAGGGTCTTAGGCAAGGAGATCCTTTATCACATTTCCTTTTCATTCTTGCCATTGAAACCCTAAATGTGGCTCTATTACAAGCAAGAAACAATAATATCTTTCATGGGGTTAAAGTGGGTAAAAACAACATCCATATTTCTTACATTTAATTTGCGAATGATGCCTTGATTATGGGTGAATGGTAATTGTTGAATGCCATGAACTTATCAAGAATTTTGACTTGCTTCCATCTTTCTTCCGGTTTAAAAGTCAATTAACAACATTAAGCAAGTTATACTTGTATGGTGTTAGCCGAATAGAATTAAACTCCCTTGCCTCAACCATTGGTTGTCTTCCCTCCCACTTCCTATGCACCTACTTAGGCCTCCCGATTGGCGCCAAAATGTCAATATGCACAAATTGGAACAAACTTATTGAAAAGTTTCAAATGAGACTATCTAGTTGGAAGTCAAAGTCCCTTTCATTTGGTGGAAGACTTACATTAGTCAAATTTGTTGCTGTATTCTTGTGTTTACTACTTCTTCTACTTCTCAACTTTTTAAAGCTCCATCAAAGGTCATTAACACTTTTGAAGGGATTAGAAGGAAATTTTTTTGGGGAGGCTCCATGGATGAAAAAAGGATTTCATGGATTGCTTAAGACAAAGCAATCTCTCCCATCTCTAAGGGAGGACTTAGTATTGGAGATTTAAAATCTAAGCAATTTCTATCCATGCCTTGAGCAAATGGTGGTGGAGTTCCATACCGGAGGATCAAGCTTCTTTGGTTTGCCAAGTTAATCCGTTCGACTCATGGTAATCGTGATGAGGGAATTTTCGATGATATTCCATCCATCAAATTCCAAAGTCTGTCCGTGGTTTCTCGAAGTTGCAAAAGATTAAGGAGAATTTTAAAAGTTAACATAAATCCTCCTTCTATCTTCAAAAGAGAATTGGTAATGGTTGTGATACTCTTTTTTGGCATGAAAACTGGCTAGGTGGCTCCAATCGTAAAGCCAACTTCCCGAGACTATTTCGATTAGAGACCGAACCTTCTTGCCTTGTAAGAGATCGGACACCTTCTTACATCCCTTTGAATACTACAACTGCTCCCTCAACAACTTTTGCTTCTCCTACAACATCTGTAGCACCCTTAAACAGAAACCTTGTCTTCAAGTGGGCGTGGAATTGACCCATTCGTTCTGAAGAAGAGCTTAATGAGCTATCGGTACTTTGTAATCTTGTTTCCCATCTCTGTTTAACTCTACACACGCGAACCAGTGGGAGTGCACTGTTATAGATTCCTGAGTTCTTTATAATCACGGATAAGAGCTCACATAATAAGCTATGTCTAACAACACACTGTCAAACCCTCACTCAGCTGGAACCAAATTTTGCCCTTAAAAAATAAATATCTTCACTTGGAGACCTTCAAACACAAGACATTCCAACAAGATAAAATCTCGACCAATCATGCATGTGAGAGTGACGCGCGTTAATACTATATGCAAGCCCGATAATGTAATGACGCTTATAGAATTTGCAAGAGCTCTTTACGTTTATTGTGAGTTAAGCAAAAGAAACTTGGAGAGGTGTTTGTTGATTGGTGGAAATTACGCAACGCAACTAGTTTCAAACCTACAAATGTCACCTTAGCCTTGCCAAAAGGCCCATGGTTCCAGCAGCGTACACACACACACATTTTTTGACAAACCAAGTTGATGCAAATCCTACCATTTAGAATATATCGATGTTCCGCAATCGAAAATGAGAGCGAGTCAATCAAAGCGTGCCCAACATCAGCACATAATTCTTGATAATGTGAATCTTTCAACCTTTAAATTGGATTACTTATAGGCAAAAGAAAGTCTCACCAAAATGGATAGAATAGATTTGTGATCCTTGTAATGCTATTTCATCTCTTTTGTAATTGGTTCCTAGCTTATTGCTAGTGTCTATCATATTTCTTTCTTTGCTATTTTAAAAAAAATTATTTGCGTAATTAGTTATTAAACCAGTAACCTTGATAGTCTGTTAGTTAACAATCTACGTGTATGGTCAAAATACGAAAAGAAATCTTGTATCGAGAGAATTAATTGAAAAACATGTTGGTCTGCATTATCGTCCCCTCATATTGTGTTTGGTAATGCCCGTTATATCTGCTTTGTAAGTGGGTGCATGTCTATCGACAGTTTAGTCTGATTTATCCCATTTCTATTAAAAGTCTAACACTATGACCATATTTGCACTGATTTGTGTCAGGTATCAATCTTTAGATCATCCGCAATAGGGGCATCATGACTGAGTCCTCCCTCACTATGACCGCGGTCACCTTTATTACACTCACCCATGATGGATAGTGCTTTTTGCATTGAGAAAAAGCAAGACATTGGAGCGTGTGCACGAACCGAGTCGTAGGCACCCTTACCAACCACGCCATAGGCTTATGTCTGCGTGCAAAGAGTGAGGGTTCAGATCTTCCCCTAACGAAATCCATAGTGAGTAGAAAAGGCCAAAGCGGGTGGCCCCGGTACAGGTAAGGGCCTGTTTTTGTGTATGGGTTTTTTATCAAATGGTTTTTATGGGTTCTATTTGTGTTTAATTGAGGTATGTTTTTTTCTGGTGACCTCAGTTGTTGTGTTATACTAAGTTGGTAATGAAGAATAACAAAGTTGGTAATGAAGTCGATTACCGAGAAAGAAAACTGAGTTGGCACTCATGTGGCAGTAGTGAATGCGGTCATAGGACTTCCTTATTACACTTTGTGTTATTTCAAGGGGTTTTGCTAACATGTGCCAACTGTGTACATGTTTACCACTTTATATACGGAATGTTTAAGGTTATTAATATCAAATTTCTATGTAATAAAGGTAACTTATGAGTTTAATTTATGTTCATTAAATGCATTTTATTGATTTAAAGGGTAAAGAGATATCTTTCTATTATAATGCACTTTAAAAGGTGTGCCTAGTGGGCAAAAGTTAATTAGCAAAACTCACCATGATCAATATAAGAAAAACAATGATGAAATATTTAAAACTAAATGAACAGCAATGTATGAACTTTCTAAAGAGCGCGCGCGAGACGAGAGCATTTGCGCGAGTCGATCAAAAATATAAAGTGTCTTGCCAGATAAACCATTAATTTAATGACAATAAAATGGGTGGCTCCATCATCAAGGTAAACTCAAACAAATATAAGAGTTTACACTGAATTATGAGTGTTCCTGATTTGATCAGTGACTATAATGAGTTTCAAATACTTAAGTAAATTCTCTTCTTAAATGAACAATAAATATGAAAGATTTGTCATTTACTTCGAACCAATATTTTGCTTTAGATAAGAGACAAAAATAAGAATCAAAAGGTGTGTTGGCGCGTGAGTGTTAAACGAATTTTAACCGAGCGCGCGTTAAAACTTACCAGTCAAGTACATCTTTCAATAACTGCTTCTATTTTTCAAAATACAACAACCTTGCATTCGAGGCGCGTATTGCACAACTAATTCAACTCTTTTACATTCGGCGTCATAATTGTCTATGTGAATTTATCCAAGATAACAAGTTTGTCCATGCTTAATTGCTTTTTTTTAAGTCCCTGCGTAATTCCAAGAGATATATAAGCTAAGCTCTATTCAGAATGACCATAGAGCTCAAGACACACACACACACACACACAGATTCTATGTGATGACCGGTGTCCTTCATCTTCAGTTCTTATACATATCGTTGACTCAACACAACAGCTAGCGAGTGTATCTTCAAGTGTCTTTGAACTCTTGACAATGTCCTAACATGATGTATCAGTTGAATAGGGAGGACGGGAGGTGGGGGGTGGGGGGGGGCGCGGGAGGAGGGGGGTGAGCAGGTTCCAAAACACCTGCCCATCCTCCCCAACTACTACCTTTGGTGGATTGAGGTTCCTTTCACCACCTGCCTTTGGTTCTATAGAAATATGTGTATGATATAATATAAATAAAAATAACTAGCATTTTTTAACAATATGAAATCAGTGGGTCAATACACAAAGGGTTACTTCTATAATATATATATTATATATTATATATATATATATATATATATAATATATATATATATATATTAAATTATTGGGGTCATGACACAAGTACGCGATACAAAAGTGATTTATATAATATATGAAAACTCACAACACTCTAGGCATAATAGTTAAACAGCTTGAGAAGTAATTGACTTAAACCAAGAACTAAATGGCAATCCCATTTGGGCTAGAGTTTGGCCAGCTTCCTATGGGTGTTTTAACCTTTTACTTATCTTGTAATTTTCTCTTTACAAGTGAATTAGTTTTCTGTTTCCCACATTCCAAAATTACAAGTCTATTACTTTTAAAAAAAAATACACCACTTTAAAAAGATAATCAAATATATACACACAATATATATAGAATATAAAAATATATACACATATATATATATAATACTATATAATAAATATATAATATAAATATTATATATATATATATATATATAAATGTAACCTTTGTGTATGACCCCAAAAAAACGGATACATATATTAATGGCATATTATTTTAACTATATCATACACATATTTCCTAAAGAACTCAAAGCAGGTGTTAAGAGGAACCTCAATCCCACCGAAAGGGTAGTAGTTGGGAGAGGATGGGCAGGTGTGGTTGGTGGAACACTGACTTTGGAATGTTCTTTTCCGAACTGATACACAACCATGTCTTAAGACAATGGTCAAGAGTCAAAGACAAAACTTGAAGATACACTCGCTAGCTGATTAGAGTCAACGATTAATGTTATATAGCAATAACTAGAAAGATGAAGGACAACGGTTCATCAAAATCAACAATTCCCCGATTGATCTTGAGCTCTATGTGGTCATTCTAAATCATGAGCATAAGTCGCTTTAATATATCTCTTAGGAATTTACAGTGCGGGACTTTTTAAAAAAAGCAAAAAAGCAGGAAAAAATAATCATGATAAAATCAAAGACATTAATAGTGTTTGTAAAAAGAGCAGCCACTAAGAACCCCAAAATCCACACGCATTCCCGGAAGAAGAAAAATAGCACACACTTCCTCAATAACATGATCCCTCATACCAAGCCCATTTCACAGATAAGCCCCGTAACCCCCCACGCCCTAATGTGACTTCCAAAATAGATGTTCTCAGTATATATTGCATACATCACTATTCTCCGACTCAATCCAACACAATCAACAAACAATGTACACCACAACCTCCTTCTCCAAACCATAATACAAATCCCTCCAACACTACCCATTAACCCCACCGCCCCACAACTACCTAATTACCCCACAACTCTAATAAATCTAATACAATCTTCATGAGCGCAAACAAAAACAATGACAAAAAAATACATAGTAATAAACTGCAGTCCACTTTATAATTATTATGAATCATTCAAATAAGTAAAATAGAACTATCTAAAAGTTCCTCATTGCTTACAAAGATTATTCAATAACAAACATTCAATGTGTATTATATCATATAAGTCCATGGAGAGGTTTTTCTAATATTTGCCCGACTTAGTTGCATACACCTTAAAGTTGCATTTAAAAAAGATAAACTTTCCCTTTAATCAAAAAATGCATTTAATGAACATAAATTAAACTCATAAGTTACCTTTATTATATAGAAATTTGATATTAATAACCTTAAACATTTCGTATATAAAGTGGTAAACATGTACACAGTTGGCACATGTTAGCAAAACCCATTGAAATAACACAAAGTGTAATAAGGAAGTCCTATGACCGCATTCAACTTAACTGCCACATGATGCCAACTCAGGTATTCATTCTCTTAATCGACTTCATTACCAACTTTGTTATTCTTCATTACCAACTTAGTATAACACAACAACTGAGGTCACCAGAAAAAAACATACCTCAATTAAACACAAATAGAACCCATAAAAACCATTTGATAAAAAACCCATACACAAAACGACCTTACATTGTAAGGGGAAACCCGCTTTGGCCTTTTCTACTCCTACTGGGATTTCGTTAGGGGGAAGATCTGAACCCCTCACTCTTTCTCCAGACCATAAGCCTATGGGTGGTTGGTAAGGTTGCCACGACTCGGTCGTGCACACGACCAAGTCTTGCTTTTTCTCAATGCAAAACGCATCCTTATGGGTGAGTGTAATAAAGGTGACCGCGATCATAGTGAGGGAGGACTCAGTCATGATGCCCCTGTTGCGGATGATCTAAAGATTGATACCTGACGCAAATCAGTACAAATATGGTCATAGTGTTTGACTTTTAATAGAAATGGAATAAACCAGACTAAACTTCGATAGACATTCCATACCCACTTAGCAAAGAATATAACTGGACGATACCAAACAGCAATAATGAGGTGACGATAAATGCAGACCAACATGTTTTTCAATTAATTCTCTCGATACAAGATTGTTTTTCGTATTTTGACATACACGTAGATTGTTAACTAACAGCCTATCAAGGTTACTGGTTTAAATAACTAATTTCGCAAATAATTTTTTTTAAATAGCAAAGAAAGAAATATGATAGACACTAGCAATAAGCTAGGAACCAATTACAAAAGAGTTGAAATAGCATTACAAGGATCACAAATCTATTCTATCCATTTTGGTGAGACTTTCTTTTGCCTATAAGTAATCCAATTAAAGGTTGAAAGCTTCACATTATCAAGAATTATGTGCTTGTTGGGCCGCTTTGAATTGAAGACCATTTCGTTGCGGAACCTCGATATATTCTAAATGGTAGATTGCACAACGGTGTCAAAAAACATTTTGCACGCTGCTGGAACATGGGCCTTTTTGGCAAGGCTGGTGACATCTTGTAGGTTTGAAAAGTTGACGTTGCTTAATTTCCACCAATCAACAACACCTCTCCAAGTTTCTTTTGCTAACTCACAATAAACGAAAAGATGCTCTTCAAATTCTAAAGCGTCATCACATATCGGGCAGCATATAGTATTAAGTCAACTCCTCCTTATGTCGAGATTTAATCTTGTTTGAAGTCTTGTGTTTGAAGTTCTCCAAGAGAAGATATTTATTTTTAAGGGTAAAATTTTGTTCTAGCGGGTTGGGTTTGAGAAAGTGTTGTTAGACATAGCTATGATGTGAGCTATTAATCCCTTGACTGTAAAGACTCGGGAATCAATAAACAGTGCCTCCCACTGGTCTTCCGTGTAGAGTTAAACAGAGATTGGAAACAAGATTACAAAGTACCAATTATCTCATTAGAAGCTCTCTTCAGAACAATGGGTCAATTCCACCACGCTACGATGAGACAAGGATTCTGTGTTAAGGTGCTACATATGTTGTATGAAAAGCAAAAGTTGTTAGGGATCAGTTTGTATTATCAAAGGGATGTAAAAAGGTGTCTCGATCTCTTACAAGGCAAAGAAGGTTCGGTCTCTAAACGAAATAAACCAGGAAGTTGGCTTTTACATTGTAGCCACCGTAGCCAGTTTTCATGCCAAAAAGAGTATCACAGACCATTACCAATTCTCTTTGAAGATAGAAGAGATTTAATGTTAACTTTTAAAAATCATCCTTAATCTTTGCAATTCAGAACCACGGACCAGACTTGGATTTGATGGATGGAATATCATGTAACCCACCAACGATACCAATGAAGTCCTAACGGCATACTTGGCACCAAAGAGCCTTGATCCTAGTAATGGAACCCGTCCACCACCATTAGTAAGCATGGCTAAATGCTAATATTTTAAATCTCCAATACTAAGATCCTCCCTTTGGAAAGGATAGATGCATTTGTCTTAAGCAATCCATGAAATCCTTTTTTCATCCATGGAGCCTCCCCAAAAAAATTTCCTTCTAATCCCTTCAAAAGTGTTAATGACCTTTGATGGAGCTTTAAAAGTTGAGAAGCAGTAAACACCAAGACTACCAAGAACGAATTTGACTAATGTAAGTCTTCTACCAAATGAAAGGGACTTTGACTTCCAACTAGACAGTCTCATTTGAAACTTTTCAATAAGTTTGTTCTAATTTGTACATATTGACATTTTGGTGCCAATCGAGAGGCCTAAGTAGGTGCATAGGAAGTGGGAGGGAAGACAACCAATGGTTGAGGCAAGGGAGTTTAATTCTATTCGGCTAACACCAATACCATATAACTTGCTTTTGTTGTAATTGACTTTTAAACTGGAAGAAAGATGGAAGCAAGTTAAAATACTTGATAAGTTCATGGCATTCAACAATTACCATTCACCCATAATCAAGGCATCATTCGCAAATTAAATTTGAGAAATATGGATGTTGTTTTTACCCACTTTAACCCCACGAAAGATATTATTGTTTATTGCTTGTAAGAGAGCCACATTGAGGGTTTCAATGGCAAGAATTAAGAAGAATTGAGTAAAGATCTCCTTTACTAAGACCCTTCTCAACTTTAAATTCTTTTGTTGGCGATCTATTGATGAGAACCAAAGTAATTGCCAAATTAAGGCAAGAAGATATCTAATTTCTCCATTTGAGGCTAAAACCCATTTGTTCCATAATAGACTCTAAAAAAGACCAATTCAAAGTGTCAAAAGCCTTCTCAAAGTCTACCTTAAGGAACATTAATCTCTTTTTATGTTTCTTTGCCCAAGATATAATCTCATCAACAATGAGGGGACCATCAATGAGTTGACGTCCCTTGATAAATGTCATTTGGACTTCGCCAATAACCGAAGAGATTACATGAGCACAGCGGTTGGCAAGAATTTTAGCAATAATTTTGTATTGGAAACCGATAAGGCTAATAGGACGGAAGTCACCAATAACGATAGGGTCATCAACTTTCAGAATAAGAGTAATAAAGGATGAATTGCACCCCCTCAGGATGACTGGCGTCAATTCAAACTCTTTAACGTAAGCAAAAATGTCATCTTTAATGACATCCTAATGTTTCTTAATGAATTTGAAAGTAAAACCATCCGGGCCCGATGCTTTATCACCCCCACAATCCCAAACCGCATCTTTTATTTCTTGGAATGAAAAAGGTTGGTCAAGAAGATTTGATTCAGCAAGAGATAATTATTTGAAAAGATTACTTGAGAAAGATGGTCTCAATAAGTTACCTTTTTTATATTTTGATTCAAAGGATTAGAAAATATTAAAATAAAGCTCTCTTTGGCAAACTTATGAAACTTGGAGGTCTGGTTTATAATTTTTCTAACAAGCTAATAGTTTGTTCCAGTGTTGTGTTGTTTTAAAGTGCAGGGTTCTTATTGTAACTTTGGTGGCTATATATTAAAGAGATCAGGATCTAGGCTGATCATCTTCTCACCTTTTGTAATCATCTCTCTTAAGTTTTACAAGCAGATTTTTAGAGTTTCATCTGGTTTCATCTAGTTTCATAGTGTTTGGATCATCTTGATCATGGTTTAGTTTGTATTAGGTTTATATTACAGTTTGTGTGAGTTCTTGTATAGAATACATAGAATCCATTAAGGAGGGACTAACTAGGTTTCTTTGTATTTGTTTGGCAAGTAACCTGTGTAGGGGGACTTTGTCATAGTTTGTACTCTAGGGATTAATAAAAGAAAAAGAAAACTGTGGGAGGTTGGTTGGTGCTTCAAGAATTGAGTTTTTTTTGGGCCATTTTTAAATGTATCATGAGCGCTCTAGGTTATTTGGAAGAGCCCGTATTAGGGTTAATTGATTGATAGGATAAATTAGGGTTTTGTCTTGAAACCCTAAAAGTTTAAAGGTTGTTGGTTTTATTTGTTCTTGGAGGTATTTGGGGGTGTTAATCGTTGATTGGCATCTTGGTTTATTGTTTTGGTGGTTAATTGAAGGAAACCCTAATTTTTGATTTGAGGGTTTCAGTTCTGAAGGTTCTGGGGTTGAATGGTTTCAATCTTTTCTAGACTAAGTGAATCTAGAAGGGGTGTGGTTTTGTCTTCCGCTGTTGTTTGTTCTTGAAAGCTCTGTAAGTCTTCTTTCTTCCTTTAAGCGATTCAGAGGTGAGTTCAGTGGGTGCAAACATGCTAACTATTCTTGTCCGGTCACTAAAGTGGCTTGGAATCTGGCTCTAGTTAGTCCTAATTCACTAGACTTTATTCTTAAGGAGATTGGGTGTGAGTTTCCTTATAGTAGTGCTTTTATTTGTTATGTCTTATTGATTTATATGCTTTCTTGGTTGTTCTTGTTTTTTGTTGCTAGTTTGTGTTTTAGTTGGTTCTTGGTCTGCTGTTTGTGTATCTGTTTTTTTGTTCTTTGCTTTTGTTTCATTATGGCTATTATGATTGGTTCTTTAGATTAGGGCAATCCCCTGCATTTACATCAAAATGACTCTAGTTGTGCTTCTATTTGTTCCTTGAAATTGACTGAGGTTGAGAACTATAGGGTTTGGGCCAGTGCAATGAAATTAGCCTTACAAGTTAAGCATAAAATGGGGTTTATTAATGGAACTTGTGTTAAAGAAACTTATGCTGCTGGTGCCTCATTGTTAGAACAATGGGACAGGTGTAATGTTGTGGTCTTAAATTGGATTTTAAGTTCTCTGTCTCAAGATGTGTATTTGGGTCATGTTTTCTCTAACAACGCTGCTACTGTTTGTAGAGAGTTACAAGAGACATATGATAGAGTTGATGGGTCTATAGTGTTTAACCTAATGCAAAAGATTAACTCTTTTAAGCAAGGTGGTTTGCTTGTTTCTGAGTATTACTATAAACGCAACTCCCTCTAAAGAGAGTTTGATATTTTGACCAAATTACCTGACTATACTTGTGAAGCTAGAAATGAATTGTTTGATCATGCCAAGTTGTTAAAGTTAATGCAGTTCCTTATGGGTCTTGATGATGTCTATCAACCTATAAGGAGTAGCATCATGACTAGGGAAATCCTTCCTGAAGCTAAGGATGCTTTTCTGATAATATCTAGGGAAGAATCCCACAGAGGGATTCCTCCTAGCTTTGTTAAGGATGAGAAACCCTAGGTTTCTGGCTTTATTGCTAGACAAACTGATAACAATAATAATAGAAACATAAACTGGTCTAATAATAGGAATAATGCAAACAGAGGAAACTATGATAGTTTGTTGTGTAAGAACTGTGGTTTAAAAGGTCATACTGTTGATAGATGTTTTGAGCTTATTGGTTATCCTCCTGGTTTTTAAAGAAATCCTAACTTGAAACCTGCAAATGGTTTTAATAACTCTAAAAGTAGCAATTTTGATGTCAAAAAGGGAAGTGGGGTACTAGTGAGTCCAAAACATCTGGTAGTAGTACTATGTCTCTTACTAATGAACTGGTTATGAAACTTATGAGTTTGTTGAATGACAAGTCCTGCTCCACTGCTCAAGCCAATATGGCAGGTATTAAGAGTTGTTCTTTTTTTAATTGTAATGTTTTCTTCAACCAGCAATTCTATAAGTTCTTTTGTGCTAAGGTTAATATAAATGGAGTTAATTATCATATGGGTTGGATAATTGACTCAGGGGTTAATCAACATATAACTAATAGTACTAAGATATACTTTACCCGATAAGATAGCGTTTTACTACCCGACTTAATCTGATAACACGAGCCCAAAATGGATAAACCATAAATATTTCGGCCCAATGCACTATAACTAAACCCATGAACACCCCAGCCCATCAAAACTAACCAACCTGTACCTGCCCAATCTAATTTTATTGAAACCCGATCGGCCCAGTCCATTTAACCTAATCCAACAATGATTTAGGGATATAAAAGTTAATAAATCCATATTACTTCTCAAATTTAACCTAACCCTAATCGTACAAAAGTATGCAGTCACCCACATATCTCCCATCTCATTCCAGTGTCACTCGATGTAGCCAGTTAAACATACTCTTCATCTCAAATGCAGATACCACATTAATCTCCTTTTATTTTATCATTCATACATCCCTAACACTTGAACTACCAAACACCTTCTCTGCAAGTTTTCAATTCGAGGCATCTTCAAGATCATGTAAATGGTCTCAGGGAGGTGTGCTTTAACTGTAATTTGATTTCATGTGTTAGTCGAAACAAAGATTGGATTTTAACAGATTTGTTAAAGTTCTTCTTTAATTTTCGAATATTAAAGATGGTATTATACCATCACAGATCAATGATGATGATTTCTTTCGTGGGTTTGATCTATAAAGGTCTTGGTATAATTAAATCCCACAAAAAATGAATCTGAGATCCTTTTATATGTTATGTTTTTTAGTCTTGATGTTGGAAGAGGAGATGGAGTTGTGGGATTTTGTGACGATGGGTTATAGGATAGTATATTGTTGGATTTGATGTAATTGATGTTTGGTAGTTGTTGATGTTGATTGATTGTGGTTTATAGGTTTAGATTGTTGAGTCGGTCCTTGATTTATATCATTTCTTTGCCTTTTTTCTGTTGGACCATGACTCGGCATTTAACTCAGTGAGTCGACATAGTCAACTCGGTAATTACCGAGTTGACTCGGTCTTATCTTCATGTATAAATAGTCCAGGCTTAGATGCGTATAAATCGCTCAAGCTTGAGTGTATAAATCGGTTCACTTTGAAAGTGTATAAATCGGTTCACTTTGAAAGTGTATAAACCGATTCACTTTAGATGTATAAATCGGTTAGGCTTAGCAGACGTATAAATCGCTTAGCTTTGAGATGTGTATAGATCGGTTGAGATCAAAGCGTATATTCTGGTTGCATAAATCGGTTGTATAAATCGCCTGTACTATTTCTTGTCTTTTTGCAAAAATAAAGAAACTGTCCTTGACAGCTAGAATTTTAGATCTGAGTTCTTTCATACTAGGACCCAAAATAAGCTTAAAAGAATTGATTAGCCCATAAAATAAGCTCGAAAAAACACCTAAACAATAAGCTTTGGCCTAATAAGCTGTTACAAAAACCACCAGATTAGTTGTTGATAAGTTTTAAGGAGAAAAACCCAAAAGAAAAACTTATAAAAAAACTTGAAATCAGCAGAAAGTGATTAATAAGCTCAAGCTACCTTTTAATATGCAATAAAGATGATGGGACACTAGAAAGCTTAAACCTTTTTGCCTAAAAAATAAGACCTTGACTTTTAAGGATAAATAAGCCTACAAAATAAGCTGATACAAGCTGTAATAAGCCAGAATCATGAGACAACAAACACACAAAAAAATTGTTGATCCCAATGAATAGATCTTGATTTCCTTTAGCTTGTGTAAAGGTTAGTAACCTTAGATAAATCCAAAACTACTAAGACAGAAACTATGATTATGAATACTACAAGTTATGCGGAAACTAACTTGTAATACTAAGAAGAACAATGAATACTAAACTTTGAATATATTGATTGATAATATTCTGCCTAGGTTACAGAATAACTAACTATGAGATTTGTAATTGAAGTGCTTTTCTAACAATACAGTAGGGTTCCTTTTATACACTAAGGAAACCCTAATGGGCTTACAAAACGTGTATAATGATAATGAATATCTATTCCTAATTTAACTCATGCATATCATAATAGCAGTACTAACTATATAAGACTAACAGTAATAAGTATTAACTAACAGTACTAACTATACTGGCAGTACTAACAATGTATAGGCAGCACTAATTATTATAGCTAGCAGTACTAATAACTTATACTATTTTCTTTAAACTTCAATAGCAGCACAATCTTAAACCAGCAGTATTAACTTCCAAAACTAACAATAGTAACTTCAGAAGCCTTCAATTCCCAACAATCCTCCCCTAAACTTGATATTTACCTTGTTTATTCATCAAGTTTCTTCAGTATCATCATCTTGATCATCAGAAGGATGTATCCAAACACTTTTCTACTTCTGAAGTTGTGATCTTGTAAATCTGAGAAGCTCAAATGCCATCTCAATTTCATAATCAACCTCTAGTCTTCTATTTAGCATCCTTGAAAGCATTTCTTAAGTTAGAGGATATTTCTTCTCAATCGTCATGTGAATAGCAACTCCAGTATTCATCAACAGTACATGAACTCCACATGAGTCAAACAATCTCCAGCTTATCAAGTTGTAGTCCTGTTGATTCTTCCATATTTCATCTTCTTCATTAGGCTCAAATAAGGTCTTCAGATCTTCCCAAAGTAAAAAAGTCATATCCTTCTGGACTTGTTGTCTCATATCTTTCATTTACCAACCTATGTAGATCTATCACATCTTGTCTGTCAAAATCATCAAGCATCTCACTGAATATCTTGTAATTCTTGAAACTTCCATCTGCTCTGATGATTTGATAATACATCATATTTTCATTTAAAATATGTATCTTCTAATCAACAATTGGATATTTTGTGGCCAGAGATTCAACATCAATAGCAACATCATCCCTTGGAACTACATCCATACTATCTCTAAGCTCCTCTTTTCCAGCATCATTATCCTCTTCTAGTTCTGTTTCTTGGAACTTTCTTCTTCGGAATCTGCTCTTGGTCTCTTTTTAGTGCTTTCTGCTTACTTTTGACTGTCATCATCTATAGGTTTAAAGTCATCAATCCACTTCTTCTCTCTTTCATATAACTTTTGAACTTCTTCAAAGTTCTTGTGCTTTAGTTGTTGATGAGTGTACTTACCCATATGTTTGAGGTAAGTACTCATCATGTTCCCGACTTGAGTTCTTGTAGGTGGTTTGTTCCTTATTGTCTCTACTCTTTCTACTGCCAATTGTTTCTTTCTTCTTTCAAAGAATTCTGCTAACAATCTGGCTCTTTCTTCAATTGTGTACTTTTCTTGCTCTTCATGTGTCAGTCTTACAGCCAGTTCATGATCAACATCTATTCTGGCTTGAATTTCATCAAACTCTTCAGCTAAAGCAGCACTAGTAGCTTCTTCTTGCTTTTGTCTTTCTTTTTGTGCTCTGTCCAACTCTGCTAACTCTTCCTCATGTAATCTTTGAGCTAACTCTGCATCACTTTCAATTTGAGCTAACCCTTGATCCCTTCTTTTTACTTTCACTGGTTTCTCAGGTTCTTCTTCAACCAGTACACCTTTACCCTTGTCTTTTAAATCAATACTTGGAAGAGGTTGTAGTGTAGTTATTGATCTGATAGGTCTAGGAGAATCTTCTACATCTTCAATAGCAACTCTTTTCTCCTTAGCTTTCTCTTCCTTCATCTTTATCAAAGTCTGAGCAATGGTAAGATCTTCATCTATAAATGCAGTTGCAGCAATTGTTAGAGGTGTTCTAGGTTCAGCAGTACTAATAGCTACACCATTAGTAATAACTGGTGCACTAACAACACTAACTCCAGTGGTAGCAGTATGAACTGTCTCTCCTTCAACATCTTCTATGTCATCATTAAGTATATCAAAGTCACTATCTTGGAACATTGACTTTGTCTTGTCACTTTCCCTCCCCTGTTTGGATGCATCCTCCTCATCTAAATCATCATCAGAAGACTCAACCTGCTTGTATATCCTCCTTCTTGGGTGTAAGATACTTGACTTCCTCTTTCTTTATAATTTCTTGACTCTTTGCTTTAGTTTGAGGATCTCCACAGCTTGTGCATCCTTCTCTTTCTCCAAGTCAAGCACCTGTTTTGATAATTTTATACATATAGCCATTAATTCTTTCAGTTTCAGCCTACCCTCATCACTTCCAGGTGTGTAACCTCCTATGAGAGGTGAATCATGGGGTGTAGGTGGTACAGTATCCATCAATTCAAAAGTATGTTCCATGCTGCCCTCCCTACTTCCAGATGTATGACCTTCTGGGAGAGGTGGTTCATTGGGCTTTTCAAGCACTCTCTCAGACCTAGTCTGGGCAAGAGCACCCCTCATGGTTTCTTGGTGTCTGGGAATGCCACCTGTATCCATTCCTTGAGGAATGTCAACATTAGGCATTGTCGTGGTCTGGGTCCTAATTATGTTATCACTGTCCTGTGCTGCAACTAAGCTAACATCAGTAGTGATAGCCCTTTCCACACTGTCACCCCCTCCTTATAGACAACCTCATCTGCTCCATGGTCTAGAGGCAGTACTGTCTGAGGTATAACGCCGTGACCTTTAGGCTTCTCCATGATTTGATTTTCTTTGTTTTCTTTGATATATAGATGGAGATAGGAGTATTTGCTCAATGTGAGGTTCAGTTTGAAGTTCGTGGGAAACTGTTGGAGGTGTTTTAGTTTGAAGTGATTCAGTTTAAGGTTCTGAAACATTTGGTTGTGAGGTAGAGGGTGTGGGTTGGGGTTCAGGGGGTATTGCTGAACCTTCACCCTCAGATGCTTGGTTTTGCACCAACATAGAGTCCAAAAAAGTGAAGAAACTATTACCTGAAAAATTTTTACTTTTCCTGCCATATTAGAGAACAACGCTTTTTATTGTGTGTAATGTACTCATAAAGTATCATCAAAGGTTCTGGTAAAATCTTATAAGCTGGTTCTTCAAAAAGAGTTGTAAAAACCAGGATTACATTAAAAATCTCATTTGGATCCAAGTATTTTCCTCAACATACCAGCAAAAAATAATTTATAAAAATTAAATTTTTAACACCTTAGCTAAAATATAACAAGCTGCTGAAGCCAAATTAGTTGAAAATTCATTCCAAGTAGTTGATTTTGAACTTATACAATGAATGATGGTATGTATCAGAAATTTCTATTGAAGTGAGAATGAACGCTTTTTGAAATGAGTAGTGTTTTGGTAGAAAGCTGTTCATTATCCCATCAATGCAAGGATTGTCTAAAATTTCATCATTTGTTAGGCAAACAATACCATCCTCATCATTAAAGAGAAGATCACTTCTCACTGATGATTCTGATATGACCCCAACTCCTTGCCAATCCAAACAAAGCAAGTATTATGCTTTCACTGAATTGCTGGTTTGGAAGCTGGCAGCAATTCCAAAAACTTCGTTCATGTAAAAACAGAAAAGCTATAAGAGTGAAGTGGGACGTACAATGAGAAGCCGATAATGACCGAACATGTAGAGAGAAAGTCCACTCTCTACATGAAGGATACAAACGTGAGTTGTGATTCTAGCTCTATGTCCTTTTCCAAACATACAAACATAGATTACTGTTGATTCGGCAAACTCAAATCCGCCATGAAAGTGTACTTTGATGATGAGCAATGGGTCTGGGTTTTTTAAGTTCGTTGATGAGAGTAATGCTGAACCTGGAGTTTGGCAAAGTTTAATTGAGATATTTATAAAGAAAGCTTAAGGGTGTGAGTTGACCGACTGAATAAAGTTGAATTTTTATCTTGAATTAAAATGCTCATACAAAGTACAAGAAAGTATCAAGAATTATCCAAATATAGACCCATATAAGCGAAGTTGTTGCGAAAATATCTCAACGGTTTAGTAATTAATTAATGAACCAAATCGTTATGCCCCGAACCAGTATTAACGATAACAACAGTACTGAATTATTACCGGCATAGCGATTCACTAAACATTTTTGCCCAGCAGTACTAAAACTTTTGTAGCAGTATAAACAAAATATTACTAGTAGACGATACGACGCAATACTAATCATCAATCTCTTTACTAAACCCATGTATGCAGCACTAACTAAACCTATGCAGCATCACAACTTTTGTATAATAGTCTTCACACTTCCAGCAGTATAAACTAAGTCTTAGCAGCTGACTGTGACCTACAGGGATACGATATCATAACAATATTATTTCTATCCTTCAATAAGTTATACAACAACAAGCCTCTGATTCTTCACAAGCACACTAAAACAGAACTAGATATATATGTAAGAATCATGAGGACTTCATATTTATGCATAACCTATGAATAAAAGTTAAGAACTTATACCAAACATATTAAACCTCCCCTCAAACAGATACGTCAGAGATTAAGAAAATCCAATGCAAGCAATTAGAAAGTTAAACTTGCTAACATCAAAAGCCTTTGTGAGAAGATCTGCAACATAGTGATCATGTGTTAAATCTTAATCACTTCTGGATCAACTTTCTCATAAAATCTTAGGAGAAAAAATGGCCTTATTCTATGTCTATGTGCACTTCTTTTTTTAATGGTTTTAGAGTGGGGGTGGGGGGAAGGGAAGTGGGTGTTTTTCATAATACAAAGGTGCTTTCATTTATCAATGTAAATATTGATGTTCATAGGAATAATGAATCTCATAGTCAAGCATCTGAATTTTGGATCCATAAAACACCTTCCACAGTAAGTAAGCAGCAACAACATACTCTACTTCAGTTGTGAGTAGCTACTATAAGTCTACTTCTTACATTGCTCTGATGAAAATCAACTCAATGCAAAGAAATGTGACAACCTCCTGTTGTGGATTTCCTATCAAGGCTAGCTCCAGCATAATCACTATCTGAAAAAGCTTCCAATGCAAATGGTGATCCAGGAAATAAAAAACCAAAGGCCCAATTATGTTGGCCTTTTAAGTATCTAAAGATACACTTAACAGCATGGAAAGTGTGAAGTCTTTGGAGTAACTTTAAGAACCTTGCGACAAGCACAAACCAGCAAACATATGTCTTGTCTAGAAGCTGTTAAGTACATTAATGATCTAATCATTGATCTATATAAGTGTACATCCACATCCTCAGCTTCTTCATCCTTGATCAATGCTTTGTTAGGTTCCATGGGAGTGCTTGTTGTCTTCACAGTGATAAAATCAAACTTTTTCAATATATCAGCCACTTACTTGTCTTGGCTAATGAAGATTCCATCATCCTTCTATTTACCTTGTAAACCCTAAAGAATAAAGATGAGTTCCGCCATAAAACCCTACTGGGAATTTCTTGTTCATAGCAACACTTTCATATTCAGTTACATAAAGACCTAATCTTAGTAATCCCAAAGATGAATGTTCATCTACATACACATGAACTAACGTATATCACCTTTCTACCATTATAAACAAAGTCTTATCTATTGATCCCTCGATCTACAATCATTTTCTATTAGTAGGAGTAGCACAAAGTCTCATACCCATGATTAGGAGCTTGATGAAGACCTATAAAAGAAGTCCCTTATCTACCTTGTAAACCTTTTAGAGTAAACTAAAGATCTTCAAGTCCGTATACCCAGTAGGTTGCACACACATATACCTTCTCTATTTCTATATGCCATTCAAAAGGCACTTCTTTACATCTATTTGAGGTACGACAATAAACCCATAATAAAGATATACTAAGGCTAAAAATAACCATGATGCTATCAATCCGAAGAGACCGGAGCTAAAAACTACCAATCAATCATAAATGAAATTCTTCTTTCTATGGGTGTAAACCTTAGTGGCATACCAGATCATGCGCTTTTTCTACAATTACTATTCCCCCTCTTCTCATCCTTCGTTGTTTCTATAGACCCATTTTGTTCCAGTGGCATGTTTGCCTTTGGGTAAATAAACTAATCTCCAAACCTTCTGCAACCTAAATGAACGAACTCAATCATAGCAATTTCGTTCTTACCCCCCGCTTGAATCTGTCAAAGCTTTGAATAACTTATTGCTAGTTCGCATTTGAGTAGAAGAAAACTATGGCAAATAATGCCAGTTTTGATAATCTATTGTAGATTTGTTTACTCACACAGAGCTTGTTAAATGTAACTGATCATAGCTGTTCTTCTTCAGACAATCTTGATCATTCTCCTTGATTGAGTAGCTGAATTTTATATCTCCATTTGGATCTTTTTCATTAGATGATCCTAGTGTGATTCTGGATTGTGTGGAAAGTTACTGACATAACTGCATGTTTGTTTCAATTGTTGAGCCTAGCCGCTGCAACCTCAAGTCTTCATCATCATATGCATTAACCAATAGTCAAACCAATTATCTTTGGAAAGATCAACAGTATCCTACCAAATTCAGGCATGAGAGGATTAGTAGGATAATCAGCATTAGAAGAAGTAGCAACATTAACAGGAGTTGAACCACCAAGATTTTCATAAGAGGACTCAGCAGCACTAACATGAGTGAACATTTTGTAAGTACTATTAGCATCCTTGTCTTGTCCAAACACACTTTTAAACTTATTCCTTTGGTCTCTTGCTCTTCCTGGATCCACAGTAGTAAAAGATGTACTAAAACAGTATTACAATGTTGAATTATACACATATTAAGTCTGTTGGTGCTGTAGTGTTAGTATCCCATCCTCCCCTGTACCATATGTCTTTTTATTTTGCTGGATCCTCAACGATCCATTCTTCTTTACAGCACATCATCAATCCATCTTCTGAGCTCTTTGGATTTTGAGACTTAAAAGTCAAAAATGGTAGCAGAACATATTGTGGACCAGGAACTGCACTCATTTCAGCTTGTCCTGCATCAAATTGCTTATTGGTACCACACTGTCCAATTCACCATTAATTGGATTCCCTACAAAAATGGTAGATCTCCATAGACATTAGTTAGTAGTATTAATGATTACCACAACCGATTTAGTTCCTCAGTTCCTGTAATGTAGGTTATGATATTTCAATAAATTTTAATGTATCAAGGTTCTAACTTTCATCTCAATTCAACCCTACCGACTTATCTCAGGAGGGTTCTCTCTCAAAAGTTACTACCTTTCTCGCAACTAAAGATCTACCTACTGCTTCTATCTTAATTCTATCCTCTCCTCCCTTTTTTTTCTTATTCTACACTCTCTACTCTCTTTCTTACTTCTTTCTCCTCATGTTCTTACACTAATTGTCTCCTTCCCTTCTACTCTGCTATCTTTCTCCGAGTTTCGTTTCCTCTTGCTACCTTCTCAGTTCTACTACACTTCTCTTTAACTGCCTTCTCTGCCTCACTGCTTCCGGCACGCTTTTATTCTGCTCTCTCCTTTCATCAGACACTACACTACTCTTCGTTCTACTTTCTGGAATTCCTGCTTCTCCACTCTTCTCTATTCTTTCTTTTCTACCTCCTACTTCTTGCTCACTGTTCTTCTCTCTTTTCTTCTCTCATACTACAGAGCTCAGGTTCCTCGAATGCTTTACAATCTCATTCTTCTCTACTCTCCTCTCTCACCCCTTTCTCTACCTCTCTCTAATACTGAGCTTCGGGGCCAGACCAACTAAGGTTCTTAACTAGCTAAACATAGGCTCTTCTCCTCTCGATCTTCACAGTCCGACTACTTTACGTGACCACACTCCCCTTCTCCCTTACAAACTTTCTTTTCTCTCTATCTTTCACTTACTTTTCTGAATTCATCTTTAGTCTCTCTACTCACCTCACTGGTTTCTTCTCTACGCCTCTTTCTTAACTGGGGGTAGCCACACAGGTTCTCCGATCTCCTAAACTCTCTACACGTGGCAATCTTTCTTCTCCCCTGTTCTCAACGGGTCTCGACTACTTCTCATCTTACGGTTCTCTCCCCATATCTCACTCAAAACAGGTTCGTTGTTCTTTTTCTCTCACTCTCATCTTTCTTGTCACTCTACTCCCAGATCTCAACTGCACACAGCCCTTCTTCTCTTCTACAGGTTTTCTAAGGTACTCTGGTCCCCCTCTCAGTACACTACTCTTCCTATCTTTCTACAGAAGCAGCCGAGTATCTATTCCTACATTCACTTTCTGCGAACTGATCTCACTTAACGGTTCTCTGCTTCAGGTTCTTACTCTACTCAGATCTATTCTACTCTTTCTCTCCTCTTTCTCGTCTCTACAAATCTGGTTCTAGTGTTGAATACTCAAAATCGGCTTTACTATTGAAAGAGTATCCTACAAAATCCATCATCAGACTTCCAACAACTTACCTAAGTGATCTAAGGTATTTAGATTGTAACAGACAGCCCAATTGTCACATGAGTTTAAAGGCAGAGCTTTCTAACCAGTAAAAGTTCATTAAGGGTCTTGTAAATGAGGCTTGATAACTAACACCCACTATTTGGACATAAAAATAGTATTAACAGCTTCAAACCCAAAGTAGATGGTAAATTAGAATCTGCTACGCATAGTTCTAGCGCCGTCAATCCAGAGTCTATTCTTTCTCGCGCAGCAAACACCATTTGCTGAGAGTTCCTAGCAAACATCTAAATATCCCTTCTAAAAATACCCTTTAATTTCACAGAACTCATTCATAATTCCTATTCTTTAATTAGTATCCATTGTCACTTCAGATTGTTTTTTAACAGATGATCTGATTGGTTTTCTATGCTAGTTATGAAATTCTTAAGTATTTCACGAGTCTCATCCTTAGTGGCCAGAAAGAAAACCTAACTGAATCTACTAAAGTCATCAGTGACAACTAGGCAGTAACTCTTTCTATTTATACTTCTCACAGAAACTGGTCCAAATAAATCCATGTGCAATAACTGTAAAGGTTTGCAAATAGAGCTCACAGTTTTGGTCTTACAAGAGGCTTTGTGTTGCTTTCCCTTTCCCTTCTGACAGGAAACACATGTATGGTCATTTTCAAAAAATGCTTTGAATGCCAGACAACTAACAAGGTTTAAATCTCTCTCACAAGTTAATTCATTATTCCTTAAATGTTTATATGAACCAAGCCTTCTATGCCATAAATTAGACTCATCTATTGTAGCCTTTGCAAATAAACAAGTCAAATCTCTTGAAGGAACAACATTCTTTAGATCAAAACTGTACATGTTGTTTTGTCTAGGAGTTTTAAGCAAGACTTGACTTTCATCAAGTAGCTTAAAATCAGGAGATAGAACAAGACATTCAGTCTCAGTGAAAAGAACATTGTCCTTTCATGTCGCACGACATATAGTTGAGACAGAGAAAAGATTAAACTTAAGTTCCTTTAAACAAAGTATAACATCTTCCGGAAAGATATAAATTCCCATTTCTAATTTTACCTTTTCCTAGTAAATATACTCCTTTAGAGGTAGAAACTAGTTTCCCAATCATATCCTAGAAGCATACCACTGCCAAAAAATCCTTAATCCTGTAAAGCCATATGTGGATTACCTGCAACGTGCAAAATAAGAGAATTAGTTTCTCTTGGGGACCCAAGCCATTATTGACTTGAGTCTGCCTATTGGATTAACATAAACAAAATCTTTTTTTTTTTTTTTTTTTGGTTTTTTTTAGGCATGATGATCCCACTATCTTTGGAGAATGGACCCAATATATTTTGTTTTGGTCTCCAAATCCAGCATGCTGAGGACTTAACAGCATTCATCCCTTGTTCCCCAACAGCACTTGTCACTTTGTTTCCCTTAGCAGTATTAACTGAATTTACCTTAGCAGTATTAACTTTGTCATTCAAATTTCTGTTTTTAAGTGATGTTTGTTGGTTAAAAGTTGTCCTAGATGGTGAGTGTGAGTTATGAAAAGCATTTGGTCTAGGTCTTGCAACATTCACAAAGGGTTTAGGTACAGCAGTATTAATAGGCCTGGCAGTACTAGCTGGTGCTGCTGCTCTTGAAGAGCTTCGCCTAGCAGCACTAATTGGTACTATGCCAGACTTGGTTAAAACTGCTGTTGGAGCAAAATCCCATCTACAATTAGAGAAATTTTGATGATTAACCCTCATTTCATTATTCCAAACTTGTCTAACTTCCCTTTGACCAGTTCCCATTTTCACATTATTCAACACAGGTTTTTGTACCATTTTTTTATCATGAAAATCACAGTCTTTAATTAGATGGTTGAAACTCCCACATACAAAGAAAGCTCTCTTTGTAAACTCAAACCTATTCCTATTTCTTTTGTTATCACTAGGATTCTGACTGAAATTCCTAGGTTTTTTAATAGTTGAATTCCTAGCCTTAACAAATTCAATCTTTTTAAAGCTAGATTTGACTGTTTTCTTTACTTCTTTAGGCTTAAACACATTTTCATCTTCACTATCAGACTCCTAATCTTCAATAATAGGAGCACTAGGCCTAACAGTTTTAGTCTTTTCCAAACTATCCTTACTAGTTTTAGTTATAGTTGTTTCAACATTAGGCACACTAGTAATAGTTTCACTCACTTTAGACTTATACACAGAGTCATCTAACCCATTGAAGGATAAGTCAGCTCTTGCAGGTTTGAAGTTCCCAGTGTATGGAGGGGGAACTGCATGATATCCCTCACTCTTTTAAACCTATTATTTACTTGATCACATTCATGACTATCAACCACATTATCAAGTACTTCACTTTCATTCACATAACTATCAAAACCAAGTCCAGTTTTGTCTTTAACACTTATTTGACTATTAATCAGTTTGGTTAGGTTCTTTGATGATTCTTCAAAATTTTAAAGTTTAAGCTTCAAATCATCTTTCTCTTTTAAGGCTTCTTCTAACTGATTTTTAAGGTTTTTGATAGAAATGTCTTTAACTTGGACATCATAATTCAAAAAAGCAATATTTTCTTCATAAATAAGTTCATTCTTTTCATGAACAACTATCCTAGCTTCTAATGATTCTAGTCCCATTTGATAACCTATTATTTCTAGACTAGATTTATTAAGAGCTTCCTTCTGTTGATCATATTGTTTTTGAAGAGCTTCAAATGATTTTAAACAGTTTTTAGAACAAGTATGTACCTCAATGTCAGAACTTGAAGAACTTGATGAACCTTGAGATGTATAGGCCATTAAAGCAAAGTTTGTGGGTCCATCTTCATCTTGAAAGCTCCAATCATAGCCACATATCCCATCTTGAACGACCAAGGCATTTGCAGAGGTCTCCACTGGTACAACCCTTCTCGCATTATCTCCATTCTTATTCCCCTGATTCCTTGTTGCTCTGCAGTCTCTAGCAAAGTGACATTTCCTATGGCAGTTGTAACATTCCACTTTTTTCA
>BQNB010048268.1:0-38699 GCA_026074375.1 Tanacetum coccineum | reverse complement strand
CATGAAGAGGTCCAAGATCCTAGACCTATTCATAATTTAATGCATGTGTTATAGTTGAACATTTCATATTGTTGTAAAAAGTTTATACATAGTGGTATGAGGTTTATACTATTAAAAGCTTTATAAATTTATGACTTGATATTTTATAAACTTATTGAAAAACTTCACTATTGTAGATGTCTAAAGGATTAAGAATGTTCCTTCCTTAAAAGTAGGTTCATTGTGATGCTAATTTAATTGGTTAACACGTTAAAACCTATAGTTTTGAAGTCAAATAAAATTAAAACCTTTAGTTGGGTCGATTGGTTAATAAATTCGTCGCTTGTAACTTTGTAATTGTTTGTCTTTAGCTTCTTGCTAGTGTTTTATAAAATTTGCCATTAAAAAAAAAATTAAAAAATAATATCCTTTCTTCATAAGCTAACCACATGACCATACTTTTAACAAAAAAAAACCACATGACCATACTCATTCGAGATCCTCTGTGTTGAACTTGACATACATTTCAGCAACTCTATCTTAAAAATAAACATTCGAGATCCTCGGGAAGTCAAATATAATTAAAAATTAAAATACTTTGCTATGATATACTCCGTATGAAATCCAATTTTGGATTGATTAAAGTTGTGAACACAACTTTATCGTGGCATTTATAAAAACCGAATCAATTTTGTTGAGATTAGAATATTGACATCCTTATATTACATACTTTCTCGTTTTTTCCATTTAGAAAGAAACTAAAACATTCATATCATACACACTACAATTATATATCACACATTTTGTATGAGTTCGAACTTGTACTCGCATTTAGAGGCGGACCAAGAACACTAAATCATCAAGTGTATAATTCTTTTTATAAGTATAAAGAGTTTTGATGGTAAACAAATTTTTTTCTTTTAAATATTATCTCCTTTTCTTTTCGTCGTCATGTCCGAGGAGGTGTAGAGTCACAACAACTTGATCAGCTTTCGTTATTACTTGATACTGTTATTTTATCTAATATGGATGACAGATGGTTTTGGGACTTAAATGGCGATGGTGTTTTTCAAGTCAAGGATGTTCGATCTATGTTAGATGAGGCTTTTCTCCCTAAAATGGAAGTTCCTACTCGATGGATTAAAAGTATTCCGATTAAGGTAAACGTTTTTGCTTGGAAACTTTATCTCGATCGTTTACCTACTAGATCGAATTTGTCTCGTAGGAATGTCTCGCTTCCGTCTTTGGCTTGTCCTCTTTGTGATCACGTGCTCGAGGATTCGTCCCATTTATTCTTCGGTTGCTCTGTGGCGAAAGATATTCAGAAGTTAATTTGTAGATGGTGGAATTTGAATGTTCATCCTTATGAGTCGTACGAATATTGGCTCTTTTGGTTCAAATTTATCCGTTTAGGTTCTAAGACGAAAGAGGTGTTGGAAGGCGTGTTTTATGTTTCTTGGTGGAGCCTTTGGAACTTCAGGAACCAATTCCTTTTTGCGTCTCCTATTCCCCGAAAGGATGTTATTTTCGACAATATTGTTTTACGCTCTTTTTATTGGTGTGTAGCTAGATGTAATAGAACTTTGAATTGGGTTAGTTGGCTTCAACACTCTTTTTTGATTCCTTTGTAATTTTCTAGCTCCTTGCTAGTGGTTCTAATAAAGTCGCCGTTCAAAAAAAAAGGCAAAATAGATAAAGAATGATAAGAAAAAATAGATAAAGAATGATGAATTTTTGTAAGTGTATTGAAGATGAATGAAGTAAAGTTACAAGTTGATAGAGGATGATAGGGGCAGAAAAGAATAAAGAAAGCATTGGTCAAAATTTGTACTAGATTCGCAAAAGGAGTGAGAAGAAGGAGCAGGCTCAAGGGAAAAGATGGAGGATGTTCATGCAGGGATGGCAATGGGCGAAAAAAAACCATAACTCGTGGGTACCCACACATAAATGGGTGGGTAACCCCGTCAATTTTCACCCGCGGGTGGGTTCTAGGTAAAAATTTATACCCATTGGTGGGTGGCGGGTGGGTGACGGGTAAGGTATACCCATCGCGGGTGAACCCATGACACCCATTTAAAATACCGACGGGTATACCCGTCAAAATACCCGTAGGTATACCAATCAAAATACCCATGGGTGTATCCATAAACCCTTTTATGTTAAGCTTAAATTAAAAATACTAAAAATATTTATGCAACAAGAAACTAAAATTAATAAATTCCCGTGGGTATATATTTAATACGAGTAATTATCAAGCCTCAAGAAAAGTAGAAAACACAACAAAATAGAAGTTTGTTTGAGTTTCAAGAATAAAAAGGGAATATGAAAGATTGGTGTCTACGGAGTTTTATAGTTAGTTTTCATACATGATTTTGTGATTTTGTTGTATTTCACGAACCCACGGGTTTACCCGTGGGTAATGGGTACCCCGCGGGCATGGGTACGGTAAAATTTTGTACCCATTGGTGGGTGACGGGTGAGAGAAAAACCACTTGGGCAGGTGACGGGTTAGAGGAACTCATGCCAGTTGCCCGCGGGTGTCATCCCTATGTTCATGAGATGATGGAAGAGATTCATGGAGAAAGGAAAAAGTTTATTTTAAAGGTATTTTTCGTTACTAGGTTTACGATATATTGCGAAAAGAATTAAAAACTTAATAAAAATGTAACAAAAGTGATATCAAACTGAAGAGCAACAAAATATACATTTATTGGTATAGTCGAGCATCAAAATATACATTTATTGGTATAGTTTGGTTGATGAAAAACTTTATAATTTTGTATACATATGAGACTAAAAGATTTTTGTGATGTAATTTGTGTGGAAGATAGTGATAGATTTCCTAATGAAAATTTCGTCAGTTCAATTATTTGAGTTCACAATTCAAGTAATTGACACAAAAGTATGTTCTCTGGATAATAAGTGAACATCTCAGAAGGTTCGAATTTACCTATGTTATTGCTAAGTCATGACTTAAATAAATGTAGTATTAGAAAATATGTCACTTCCCGTCACGTTAAATATTGTAAACACGTTAGCTATATATACTAATCAATAGAGATGTATAGTTCTGTTTATCATAACAACTGTTAGATGACCCAACCCATAGGGCTCTAGCCCAACCTAGCTCCTATTAGGGCCTGCATAACAGGCTGTAGTAAACCACAGACACAAATATCTTTACACACTCGGTAACACAGAAGATTCAAGAACTAAAGATTTGAAGATGTTCTAGACGCATCTACCATAAACCATTCAACCACAACAAATTCTTGCAGTATGATCACAACCTATATTGAGAATGATAAAGCGAAATCCATAGGCATACAAAAAAGGTTATTAGAATATATAAAAATGGATTACTTTAAATTTTCGGGTTTATATCAACATTTTGGGGTTTGTTTATTTCAGTTTCTTTTGTAAATTTTAGTGGCTTTTTATAAAGGGTTGGTCTTTTTTTTCTGTCTCAGACAACTCTCAAGAGATCTAAATAATGAGGGGCAAGAAGTATATATGTTTGTTACTATTCTTCTCATGTATTATGTGGGGTTGGTTTTGGGTGTTTGATTGTTGCGCTTGAATAATTCTATCTAAATTTTGGGATTTTGATTTTGGGTTTTTTTGTTAGAAAGGTTTGACTTGAGGTATGGGTCTTTTATACGACAACTTGGACAGGGGATTGTTGGTTCGAGACAATGCGGAAAAAATGGGACCTCTGGTGATCCTTAAAATGCGTTTTTAATTGGTTGTGATATATGACGGAAAGTGATAAGGTTGGGTAGAGATGCGAATAGTGACTTGCCTCTTGCCACAACATCCACATGCGCACTCCATGAATGTGGGACTATAAGATGTGTTTTATATTGGGTGGAGTATAACGCTGAAAGTGAAAGGATGGTAGCATAAGCGGAAAAAAGTGGTTGGCCTCATGTCGAGTGCATACACAAGGCCACCACCCAGGGTACTGCTCCTTATTTGTTAAGCACCAATTATGATGACTATTTATGTTTATGTGTTTTGTTGCCATTATCGTCCCGAATGCCAGACTATCTTGCCAGGGTGCTGTCCCACAGTTAATTGTTGCACTCAAGGAAATGCGGTTTCCATTGGCAAATAACGGTAACTGACCCTGGGGTACAGTTAACGGCCAATATTGCGTTGCATTGTTTTTGCTTCTATAATTATACAAGGACATCAGTTGGAGGTTGAGGTGTGTGGTATCACATCTATAGATGCATTTCCTATTATCAAGGTTGATGATGTCATAACTTACGTGGAAGGATGGCACGAAGAAGCGACACATCGGTTCGCCCTCTAGCAACCTCCAAGGCGCACACTACGTCAAACTGGCTATGTCTTACAGTGTGGGTTTTTTGAGACTTGGGTGTGTGGGCTGAGGCCAGGAAGCAGTGTTTTTGAACGACATAAGCGACGTCAGTTTTACTTCTCTTTTGGTATAGGTATAATGAGATAATCAAAATTTGGGCTCAAGTTTTTCAGTCCAAATTCTTCATGTAGGATACATATATGATAAAATGGCTATGATGATGTTATGTAATTTGACTGAAATGAAATGGCTCTCGTTGGAAAAATATGACGTCACCTTGGCGGTAGGCAACTATCTCAGACGGCATTGGTATAAAAACACCGGTACTATCATTGCAAACTAAGTCTGTTGCAGCCATGGGTGAAATTATCACGGTTTTTATGACCCGGTCCTTATTTACAAATCTGAGCCTAAGTGTTTATTGCATCGTAATTGTTTGCAAAAACATTATGCGACGAATTTCAGGTTGAACAACTGGTTTTCCTTCTTTTTTTTGTTTGGTTTTTCTATTTTAAGGGCCTAAAGCTATATCATTGGTTTTGGGATTTGGAGGTAATTGCATCCATCATCCTGCTAAAAAAATTCAACAATCGCGTATAAGTTTTTCTATGTGATATGATCTTTAATTATTACCCTTTAAACTACTCTTACAAACTATTAAATTCTAATCTAATGTTTCATTGATTTGGTGTGCCTGTTTCGCCAGGTACCTGGCACCCTTCATTGCTGATGTCATTTCATTCAGCTTCATCAATAAAGTTGTTGCAGACTTTCGCCAGAGCGGAGGAAGAGAAAATATCAGGAAGTTTATTTATTGTTTTATATTTCTGTTATAAATATAAATATACCCACACTTTTCAAGGTGATCTACTATCGTCAGTATGGTGATTGCATTTTTCATGTAACAATACCATAATAACCAACCTAACAGTATGAAGAAAAAAAAAGCTCGTTAAAAGAAAGCTGTCAATTTGGACTATGATCGGTATCCAAACAAAATGACTGATATCATTTCAAAGCCATTGGTAGTCCGCGAAATTGCAGAGACGAATGGTAACACTATCAATATACCAGCACGTAAGTCCCTAATCAATATATCATTGTTACTTCATCTAATAGCTAAGCTCAACAGTCTCCATTCCTTCTGTGTAGGTACCTGTCGTGATGCGAAAACAAGTATTTGGATTCACTCACAGCATCCATGCTGTCCGGGGATAAGCAAAAGAACCCAATTCCCTACAACGGCAAACTGTCTGTGCCCAACAAACAAACTAGCACACCTACTGTTTGGAACACCCAAGATTCCTATCCGCATGCACCCAAGACTATGCATGGGCCTGTCATGCACGACATTGCTACTGAACCGATAACCACATCTACAGGCAACATACATTCGCCAAGCTTTAATTCCTCTACGTATTTAATATTGTTGCATAGTTTTTTACTTTATTCCCTGTGTATATTTGGCGGTAACAAATGCCTTTTGTAACTCCCTATAGGTACCAGCACCATAAATGGAAAAAATGTTGTAGCTAACAGAGATAGCAGGCACCATAACTACCATGTCACTACATCCCAACTATCTGCTACTGGCCACATACGCAGACCATTCGCACGCGCACCATCCAACTGTAAGAAACTCTCATATTGGGTTCCTTATTGTAACAAGACTTGGTATGCATAGTGATGTCTACTTGTTTACCATGTTGTCGTTAATCTTTACTTACATTTTTTAGTTTCTTAATGGTGGCTGCAGTTTTGGAATGGGCGAAGTTGCATGGATTCAGGTACTGATTCAATAAGTCGGCTGCTGTATAGTTCTCAAGCTTTGCTAAATTTGTACAAACCGTAAGTCGTTTAACATGAAAATCCAAACTCACATTATGCCTATTGAGCTCGGCAATATAAGGTGATAGATCGACTCAAAGTTCTATTTTTGTTCGTTATCTACTATTCAGGGGTTTGAAACAAAGAGTTCAAGCTTAATATTACCTCCTGCTTATTACTGTTTAATATTCCAGATAAGTTTTAAGAACTATAATGACGGTAAGTTGCTTTTTACAACATGACTTAGCTTTAGCAAGTATTATGTATACACCAGCAATAGATTCTCAATCTATTTACATAAACTTTTGGTTAATATATGTAATACTAAGACAGTTATTTTATTTGAGTATTTTTGTTTTTTCCCATACGATCACGATAAAGATTAGTACTTTTTGTTGGATTTAGTTGTCTCTTATATTTGTGGATTAATTGTACGCATGTGGAGTAGTTTCTGTGTTGCATCTATTGATTTATGAAATGGAATATACCAACACATCATCCCACAAAAGTATGTTCTCTTGAAAATAAGTGACATCTTCAGAGGTACGAATTTCCCTATGTAATTGAAGTTATGCTTAAATAATGTACGTATTAAAATATGTATTTCCCGTTCACGTAAATACGTAATCACGTTATTACACTAGATTTTGGAAGTTAGTGGTGGTTTTATGTTTTAACTTACCTATCATCACTATAATATTTTTAGGCAAAACACTTTTGGGCGTGTTCTTGGTATATACGTATTTTGGACCGTTTCTAATGATTTAGGAGCCATTTGGTTTTGGAAAAATTCCTAAATGCCCCCGAAAAGGATGTCACTTTTCCTAAATGCCTCATAATTTTTAAATCTTCCTTAAATGCTCTATGTGATTTAAACGACTAATGCGACTTATGCAACTTGTGAAAAAAATTACCAAATAGCCCTTTCTCCCAATGATTGGGGGTACTTTTTGAAGTACATTTGTGTAAGGTTTTTGTAGTGTACTTTCTATGCGACTTCGAAGATATTTGTTATGCGACTTGTTCTTTTTTTTACTTTTAAATTATGCAACCTAAACAAATTTATTATGCGACTTGTACCTTTATGAATAGTATAAAAGTACAATTGATTTGACTTTTTAATAAAAATGTTTTTATTTTTAAACTTATGCAACTTTATACGTATTTTCATGCGACTTATACCCTTATAAATAATATAAAAGTAAAGGATAAAGATCCTCTCATGTTCAAAATAAACATGAGAGGTAATGTTCATTTGGTGTGAGTGCATAACTTAAATAAAATACAATAAAATTATTATAAGCATGACTCACTTTTTTTCTCCCTCTCACAATAACCTCAACATTACCCTCTCATGTTCATTTTGAACATGAGAGGATCTTTATCCAAAAGTAAAATTGATTTGACTTTTTAATAAAAATGTTTTTAGTTTTAAATTTATGCAACTTTATAAGTATTTTCATGCGACTTGTACCATATCAGTAGTAAAATTAGTATTTTCAAGGCATGGTATTGGAAGACATGCAAAGCTTACACAGTGCCAGAATTTGAAAGATCAATTTCTGGCATTAAAGAGATGAGACCTGAAGCATACAGAAAACTTGAAGACGCTGGGTTTGAGAAATGGTCAAGAGCGTATTGCCCTGCAAACAGATACAACTACATGACATCAAACTGCGCAGAATCAATAAATGCCTTAACCAAGACAGTTAGAAATGTTCCAATCACGATGTTAATGGTCTACTACAGAGACCTCATACAAAGGTGGTATTTTGAGCATAGATACACCGGTGAAGGTACTTTTTTCGATAATTGTATCAACTTTTTTTTTATTATAAAGTCTATTGCTACCGCATATTAATCATAAACTATCGTTTATTTTTTAGATGAACCGTTGGCGGATGAATTATCACGATTGGTTGCTGCAAAGGTAAACCAAAGAATGCTAAAAAGTGCGGCGTGGACTGTCCGCGGTATAGATAGGTTCAGGGTTTACCAAGTTAAAGACAACAAAATAGTACACGTTGTTGATTTGGCTAAGCGTGAATGCTCGTGTCTAAAATGGCAACTTTTAGGTTTACCATGTGGTCATGTATGTGCAATGTCTAGGTGTCTTGGGATGACTAACTGTAATAAATGGGCAAAAGCGTAGTTTTCTAAAAGAACTCTTAAAGATACATACCCAGAATTGGTGTATCCTCTTTCGGATCCAAAAATGTGGGAAACTCCTCATGACTTACAAGTAGTTTTACCACATGCGTTGGTTAAACCACAACCTAGTAGACCCAAAAATAAAGATAGAATCAAGTCACAAGGTGAGGAGCCGAGCCGAAAACCAACCACTGTTCTAGGTGTGATACAATGGGACACCATCGAAACGCTTGTCATTCATCCTTGCCATCGCAAGTCAGTGCAAGTCAGAACAAGAAACAAAAATCTCATGTTGAATCAAGTTACCAAAACCAACCAATGGATTAGTCACACTCTCAGCATAGTTATCATCCCCAGCTGATTAATCAATCACATGCCTCCACATCTACAAGTTTCAACCAAATGCACTTAGATGATATGTATAACTGATCTTATTACCATGTAATAATTGATGTTAGCTTTATATTTTCCAAAAAGGTTACGTAACCAGTCCAGATTAATGGATATGAGAATGAACAATGTTTAATATTGCACTTCAATAAAAATATTAAGGAATACAATAATGAATTAATAAAATACAAACGTAATACTTCTTGTATGAATAATAAACCACATAATTGATAGTAATGTTGGTTAACAAAACAAAGTGCTACAGATGTAATTCAAACAACCTTGTGATTATAATAAAATTGAGCCATCCGTTCCCGATAAGCAAGGACAGCCTGCACAGGATCCTCCACATCCAATGATATGCCGCGTGCCAAATGATACGAAAAAATACATACCCAGACCCCACAGTCACCAAAGACACCCCTGCTTTGGCACGTTCTCGGCAATCCTAAATGTAACGTGGTACGTACTTTTATCAATTCCTTTCTTATCAAAGACATTAACCAGCTCTAAAACTTCTCTCAGACGTACCTAAACATAATCAATTGTCAAACACCACAACAAAGTGTTCTATTTTTGTAAGATTAATAATAATATCAGCATACACTGCTGACCTGTAAGCAGTCCCTTGTCCGGATGTACCAATCACGACATTTCAAATCGTAACTGTCACAACTATCATAGAATGTAACCACACCGTACATGATATCAAATTCAGCAAGACTCCAATGTTGTCCAGGTTCATTAAAAGGAATAAAAACCTGCGTGGTTTAAAATTACTAGTTTTAGTTATAAAGGCATTATAACAAAGTATTAACGTAAATTGTATACAAGTCCTACCTTATCAACTTCGGTCCATGCTATAGAATACCTATCTCCATTAACATACCAAAGTGGCATTGCATTTTGAAGCAGTAGTTGAACAAAGTAATTACTAACCATGGCCCAATTAGCATCGTTTGGTCGCACATGCCACATCTAGTCCACCCACAAATCAATATGCTTTTAACAAAAATAGAATACATAACAATATCATAAGTCAATGTTTTAGTACTACAGAAATGTTATATAAACATTTAAAGTTGACTTAATTCGTCCAAGAGCCATCCCTATCTAGGAGGGTCTAAGCATACTAAAGACTCCTAAAATCGTCGATCTACACAAAGTTTTGTGAACCACAGAAATTTACATCGAAGATGGCCGGTTTACCAAGATAAATGTTCAAATCCTCACTTATCCAAATATTGTCTATGGCACTGTTAATTCAGGAAAGATCCTACATAAAAGTGTAACTGTATTAGGAGCATACCAAAATCCAAAAGATGATGCAATATTTTGGGTAAAATAATTAAATTCATACCTCAACCTAAGGTTTAACATTTTTTAGGAATTCGGTCATATCTCGATCAACTAAGCCAAAAGACTTTTTTTCTTATTAAACTTACTACATACTTGCAACCAACTATTTGTTCTAACAGCTAGGGAATGACTTATCTTCTTAGGAGAGCACCGCGCCATTGCTTGTTTCATATGATCAGAATTCATAAATGCGTATGACCTTTTCCTATAATCCTCGTCCCACCTCTTCTTAACTTCAAGCGCACGCTCCTATTCTAGCATCAACTTCTTTTGCTCTTACAGTCTCACCCTTTTCTCCTCTTCAATCAGTCAATCCTCTTCTAACAATAACCTTTCTTCCTCTTCTAACCGTCTCATAAATTCCTCTTTAACTAGGTAATCCTTTGTCTGGTAAACATATCGTCACAACAATGTAGCTTTTAAAAAAAACAGACATAACTTAATTAGAGCATGTGTGATATACCTCATCAAACTCTTTATGGGTATCAACATCTAATGGTGTTCCTAAAATGTCAATAATGGACGACTCAAACAATTCAAGAAAATCATGATTTAGTTCATCGCAAAATTCGACGCTAAGTTGACAAAACTCCTCACTAAACTTCAATTTTTCAACAACATCACTGTTTCTTTCTCGACCAAGAACCTGCAAAGTTTATGTACTTGTCACTAATAATTATATTATTTTGGATTTTAAAAGTTTATAAATGTAGAATACAAATTATAACCTGAATAATAGCCTTAAGCTTGAAAATACGAGAATTTAACCTCTTAATAATAGAATCCTTAACACTGCTTATCTTGCTCCTAGGAACGTTAGTAATCGGCGTACTAATATGTCTACATAACCTGTTACGTTTGCGGCCAACAGACATCTTTTGGAGATACTCATCGAAAAGATCAGGTTTTCTGATAGGAGTCCTTGGTACGTACACTTGAAGAAAATCAATGGTACTTGTCCACCATTCAGATTTGTACTCGGCTAAAGTAGGTCTAAGATCAGAAATGGGATTCGATTCCTGCAACATGCCACAAAGGTTTTATCAGTGTTTATTTAAACATTTATCCAATTTTTCAAACTGTTAGAGGTGATATTACCTTGCAAAATAGGGTGCAATAATCCGATCTTTTAAAGATAGGCTTTTTAGACCATCCTATACCTCTTGGTATGGCTTCGGCCACTTTATTCCACCAACGATTGCTCCTTTCAAAGGACTCTAAAATCCAAACCTTCAATTCAATGTTAAAATATAAAATTTCTAGTAAATAATTGTATGTAATATATAACACTAATGACTAAATAACTAACCTTGAATGCCCAAACAAAACCAGACTATGTATACGTAGGAACATAGTTGCGTGATTTATGCAATCCTTCAAGGTGCTCACTCTTGTGGTTAAATACTACATTCATAATTTCATCATACAAATGCATCCATATATGCTAACCCCACGGAAAGGCATTCCATGATTCTAAACTATCAACCAGCCTCATAAGTGTGTCATCAACTTCGTTAACCATCAAACGACCCATAAAGATAACCTCTAAGCATAACAAAAGACAAACACAAATAGAATCTACGTCACATAGTTTTCTAAAGTATTCCTCATCCTCAATAACACTAAGTAAATCTAAGCTTGTTATGGTTAAACCTACCCTATGCGGGAACACCCTATCTTTAAATTTCATGTCACCCTTACTATAGCAGCTGAAACTAACTGCTCCAAACCTAAACAGGGTGATAAGAGAAAACTTCTGACGACCAAAATGTAGACTACGTCCATTGACATAATATGTTAACTGCATATCATTATGAGAATCATTAACCCGACATTGTTTTTGTAGCATATAATCAAGCATATGTGCTTCATGATCAAAATAGGCTAAATCTAACCATCTGCCAAAACATGTTGTCCAAAACAAATTCCTTCGTTTATCATCTAATTTTTCTTTGATTAACTTAAAGTAATTCAATTTACTTCTGATAATAACTTTGGCTTCATATTCCTAAAGTAAATTTTAAATGAAATAAATAATATAAAGAACAATAATAATGCATCACAGAAGTACATAACATTCCCATTCATTACGTAGGATTCATACATGGAATGAAATAACACAACGATAATTATACATAACACAACATTAGGATTCGTGAATGGACTTGCACTACCTTAAAATACAATGTCGATTAAACATAAGACAAAGAAACTTAAACACGACAACTTAAAGGAGAGCACACAAGACCATAGCTATCCAACAGTTCTAATTACTTAGACGTAAGTTGAACCAAAAAGGAAATCTTTTTGAGGATCTTGATTTGGATGTGACTTATGCCAGCCATTAAAGACCTTGTTTTGGCGAGATCGGCGTCATTCATTTCCCTCCACAACTTAGTACTCTTAGTAGCAGTTGTACTACCAAGACAGTTATCAAGCTCACCAATGAGCTGATCCCTCTCCCTAAGGAATAACAAGTAATGAGGGTCAAGTCAAGGTGGTTGGAAAATATAGCAAGTACAATAAGGATTTACAATACCCAATTTAGAAAAAAAAACTCCATTTAAGTGCTGCTTGGTTACCAGCATATTTCATGGAAGGTGTTTTGTATTATTAAGTCATTAACTAGACATGTTATACTTAGATATGGTTAGCATACACAAATGTTGTCAACTGTTTTTGTAAGCATATTTCAGGGAATTATTGTTGTATTTATGGCATAAAACTACAAAAATATAAGTTAGTCAAAACTTATATCAACACACATAACAATGTGGTTAAGTTTTTTGTTATTCACTTCAAAATAGATCAACATACATAACAGTTCTTGGAAAATAACAAAAATGTACTTAATATGTAAATGTGGTTACACTAGATATTAAGTCTTAAACATAACCCATACATACTGTCATTTCTCAAACTTAACTATGTTAACCCATTGCAAAACATCATGTCATACTTCAATACAAACCCAAAAAAATTAAATTAAATTTATGGTGGGATTTACAAGTCGCATAAGATTGAAACCTAACCAAGTTGAAAAATTAACTATACTGACATGTTACATACACACATATGTACCAATATGTACCACTAAATTGCAAAACTGCTAATCAAATATTAACACATGAAATTTGGGTCATGTCATAATTCAATACTAACACAGAGCAATTAAATGAATTTATGGTCTACTTTGCAAGTCGCATAAGATTTCAAACTACCCAATACTACTACTGTCATATCAGATTTATTGCAATACTTCCCAAATTGAAAGATAATATAACATGAAGTATATATACGTATGGAAATGTATAAGCTATCACTTACCTTAGCCCACAATATGGTTTGAATAAGGATGTATAAGGTATCACTTGAAAAATATTAGATCCCTAACCCATCCAATTGGAAATGTTTTTCATAGCATTTAATGAACACGATTACATATGGTATCACTACCACCAATTGAAAATCTGTTGAATAGAATTTGATGAACACGATTAGATATCACATAGGTTTGATAAAGATTTAAATGTTTAAATATCATTTGAGGAACAAGATATGGGGATATGAATTTGGGTTTGATTATTGTAGGATAATGTGTTCGTGTGTGTGTTTTATGGGATAGATTCGATGATTATTGTGGGATAATGTGTTCATGTGTGTGTTTTGTCGGATAATTCGATGTGTTCTACAAATGAATGAGTTCGTGTGTGTTTTTCCAGTTGCACAATACACCTAAAAGAAAAAATAATTGCATAAGTTTAAAAATAAAAATATTTCTATTAAAAAGTCGCATAATAAATTTGTTTAGATTGCATAAGTTTAAAAATAAAAACATTTTTATTAAAAAGTCAAATCAATTGTACTTTTATACTATTCATAAGGGTACAAGTCGCATAATAAATTTGTTTAGGTTGCATAATTTAAAAGTAAAAAAAGAACAAGTCGCATAATAAGTATCTTCGAAGTCGCATAGAAAGTACACTGCAAAAACCTTACACAAATGTACTTCAAAAAGTACCCCCAATCATTGTGGGAAAGGGCTATTTGGTAATTTTTTGACAAGTTGCATAAGTTGCATTAGTCATTTAAGTCGTATGGGGCATTTAGGGAAGATCCAAAAGTTCTGGGGCATTTAAGGAAAGTAACCTCCTCTTTTGGGCATTTAGGGAATTTTCCCTTTGGTTTATGACCTTTGGGTCCAAGTAATGCTTTCATTCTAATAAATAATTAGTTGGTTCAAGTTTTGGAAATAAAAATGGATTTCAGGAATGATAGATTAACTCAGGGCAAGCAAGTAGACTTTTGCAAATCTAAACAAATATTGGACCTTATATCTATTAGAGAGGATAAATAGGCTCAAGTCCGGTTTGTGGGTTTAGGGTATTTAGGGTTTCACCATTACAAATAATGGTCATAAATTAAATTATACCTACGGGGTTTTCATTGTCTAGCATTGTATTGAAGCGGGTCTGTCCTCAGACCTAGGTGGCTATGTTGAGCCGCCTCCCTTGAACCACCCCGTCAAACCCTAGCCGTCACCCTTTAACCCTTAAAAAATGAAAAATCAAAGGAGAAGCATGATGTCGTCATCACCGGCTATCCTTCCAATCACAAACCAAACAAGTGAATCCCAAGCTCCAGTAGCACCGCTGGCTTTTCGTGAATTCATTAACAACATCCGGGAAACAGTCAAATCTAGTCTTTTAACTCACCGTCCATGTTCCGATCTAAAAAACTGATCCGCATTCTTAAAACCTGACTCAATCACTGATGCCGCTTCTCGTATCCGCAAAAACTACTCTTATGATAACGTCAATTACATCACGATAATCGCCTTGGTTTTAGGGTTTTCACTTTTGACTATTGTTGGATCGGTTTTGATATTGGCTTTGATGATTGTAGTTGCTGTTGTTTTAGCTCATGGTACTTTTAGGATTCCTGAAGATTTGTTTCTTGATGAACAAGACCCTACTGCTTCTACTGGCTTTTTTGTCTTTCCTTAGTGGTGCAACACTATTATCATTTAAATTAAAAAAAAGTTTTAGTTGTTTTATTATTTGTTTTTTAGTCGATCGTTGATACTGCTTTGTTACTAGTCGATTAAAGTCGATCATGGGTATGGTTTTGTTACCAGTCGCTTTGGTCGATCGTTGGTACGGTTTTATTACCAGTTGACTAAAGTTGATCGTTGGTACTGCTTTGTTACCAGTCGACTAAAGTCGATCGTTGGTAGGGTTTTGTTACCAGTCGACTAACATTATGCTTTTATTATGTTAATGTTTTGTGTTTTTTTCTTTTCTCGTTTACTACTCTAGTCCGAGCTTTAGCGATTTCGCCGCTCAAACTGCAAGGGAGTATCAAAGGATAAATAGGCCCAAGCTCGGTTTGTGGGCTTAGGGTCCGTTAGGTTTTCTTCATGTAATCTCCTATATATTGTGGTCAATAATAAATCAGAACCTATAGGGCTTCATTCTCTAACAACATCTACATCTCCTATCACAATCTATATATAAATTGATTTTTAAAAAACAAAAACTTTCTTTGTAATAATTTCTTTAGAGCAAGGGGTGTCATGGAAACCAAAAGTCATACCATTTGAGCCTCACCAGTGCCACATCACTGTCAGATCATTTCAAAACAACATCTTAAAATACCTCTTCCCTCATAACATACCCCAACCAATGCCATTTGGGCCTCACCCCTACCATTTTATTTTTATTTTTCCCTTTTTTCACACAAACTAAATTTATTTCATTCAAATAAAAATACAAATTACAATACAGAAATAAAAATTGTGACAATCCTTATTTTTAGGTCATTTTACGTCAATAAACTCAACTATTTACTTTGAACTTTTACGTGTTTACTTTTAATTATAACCGTTAAGTTAAATCGCGTAAACTAAAAATCAACATTTAACGTAAATCAGCATTTAACAAATATAATTTTACGTTAATTATGTGTTAAATAATTATTGCGAAGATAATTTAAAACTTCTCATATTTTATTTTGCAAGTTTTACGTAAAACGCTTATGTATTGCATAATGAACCTTCATGTATGCATGTAAACCATAACACCTTTACCAATACCCACAATACTTATATACTAACAAAATAAATGTTTTACCTCCCCAAATGATAAGAAAAATCAGCCCTTAAAGTATTTATATACAAAATACCACCAAAACTACTATCTACAATTAATCATTCACCAACTATATCGCAAAATCTTCCATAATCTACCTAGTAGTCAAACCAAAACAATTTCTTTTTCTTCTCACACGCTAACATGCCAACTCCCCTCCTACACTCTTACCTTCATTAGTTGCATGGTCTTTTGGTCCCCTGGATCATTCAAGATTTATCTCCCATGATTAAACAAGAATTGGGTTTTTGATTTTATCAAGTGATTTCCAATGAGTCTTAAGGGTTTTAGTTATAATCAAACATAATTTGAGGTTTGATTTAGGTGTTAAGCTAGTCATTTTTTTCATCCATCATCTTTAAGGTTTCACATTCTTTCCATACTTTTATTTTCTATATTTTGTTATAAACATCATATATATCATGTTATATCACCAACTAGTTATGTTTTTTTAAATGATTTACAAAGAAAAGAAGAACAAGCCTTATAATTATATACTTGCAAGAATATGTAAAAATAAGTAATAAACATGTTCATACACTTAGAAATATTTATTTTGACATATTACAAGTTACTTGTTAAAATCTTAGATTTGTTGTTAAACTGGCAGTTATAAACTAGCTTAGTTAATTATATATTTAAATTTATGTTCATATTATTTTATGTTGTTGAAGTGTTAGATGGGATTAGGATAGATTGGATTTTTTTTGTTTGATATAGTAGTGAATGGAGATAGGTTAGATTAGGCCCTTGGGGAAGTTGTGGTGATTTTCAAATAGATTCGGACATAATATACATGCTGCCAAAACAACCCGCACCTTAGGGACATGTTAAAAATGTTTTGACAAACCAAGGCCTTAAAATTATATAAGTCAAACAAGAATGTTATCGGTCGTCTTAGTCGTAATTAGTCTTGTCACATAATAGGCTAGTCGGGATTAACGGGCTTAGAATTTAAGCTAATATAGTACGTGTTTCGGGCTCAAATCCTAAGACAAACCAAGACCCCGAACTATTGTTAGAATCGCCAATACTAAAACTATGTAGGCAAGGGGTATAAATAGGACCCTCTCCTCACATGGAGAAGGTGTTGGTTACTCATTTCTTACACTTCATGTGTGTGTAAGCAATCCACATCTTATTTCTCTCTCTAATAATCTTTCTTTCTTCTTTCTTATCTTCTTTTTTGATTCGTCATGCTTCATATGGCATTTAGGTTCATACATTCTTATCGTGTGCTTATTAGTGTGTTTGGATCTTAATATATGGGGATAACAGTACACCTTCCCATGATTCCGTAGAAATAAAGAACGTAAAAATCGGCTTTAAAACGAAGAAGTTATGACCCTTTAAAGTTTGGCGAAACATGTATATTTTTGACAGCTTTTGCAAAAACTGTGAACAATTTGATCCGATTTTAAATTGAGGTTTTGACCCCTTTCGGGTCTGAATCGGCTAAAGTGTGTATAAGATAAACTTCGTCATAATTGATTTTTGTTAAAATAAGTGACTTTTTCGTTTGTCATAATATTTTCTATAGAAGGAGTTATACTCCGGTAAAACTAGACTATTTTTCTGAAAAGCTAATAAATTTCCTGCACATATTTTTAGTAATTAAGTTGATGTTAGGATTTTTATTTTTAGTAATTAAGTAGAAAAACTAGACTATTTTTAGTAATTATAATGTTTTAGACGCGTCATAAACGTTATAAATATTATTCTATAAACTAATTAGACTGATGAGGTTGTCGTTAGACTTCAACAAGAAGTTTTACAACTCCCTAGGCAATGCACCTAACTGTTGCAGTATAGTATAGGCAAGACTCGGGGGGTTATTGTCGTTCTCTAAGGGAATAGGTTGGGAAGGCTCGATCAAGATCTAACAGAGGTCTACGGGGTTGAAAGAAGATTCTTTTTGTATTTTTATTTTATAAAAATCATGTAAATGATTACCAATAACTCACATAAACGCACAAAACCACATAAAATCACATAAAATCATATAAAATCATATAAACCAAACATTGCAACAGGCACATAAGTCAACACTAATGGTTTGACTAACCTGCTCAAACCATGATTGTCACACCATACTCCGCATCGACGAGATTGAGTATTGTTTTTGTTGCTGCTACCTAGAATCCAAGACACCTTTTAGGTGCTAGTCATGTTTTAGTAACACATGAAATTGAATACATTGTTTTGGTAGCCATAGTTTAGGAAAAACTCGAAAAGATTATTTGTCTTTGTAATAAAGCTAAAGCTTGTTAATTGTTAGTACAATTTATGTTACGGGTTTAAGTTGGATTTGGGATGCTTGTTGGGCCGGACCAATAAGCTGTGAATGGATTGGATCTTGTACTAAATTAAGTGATCTGGATGATTTCCTGCACAATGAGAGTAAACTGTTAGCCTTACCGTGGGGGCGGACCCCACGATTAGACTCCGGCGTAAGAGTAAGAGAGCATGTTGTCAGAGATATGTGTGTTAGAGTGAGAGAATACTGTGTCAGAGTGAGAGAATATTGTGTACCTCTTTGGAATGTACGATGATTCCTATTTATATGCTAGTAATACTAGGGTTTCCTAGTATTTCGCATATAATCTGTTGGTGGCCGGAGTGGGACCCTTGTTGGGCAAGGATCTGTCATAATCGTGATTGCTGCAGCGAACTACCTTCCACGGACGTTGGTTAATCCGCTGCAATGTATTGCGGAAGCGGAATAGGGATAGTCCGCGTCCGTCTTAATCTGTCCGGGCCGCTGCTAGGACAGGACTGGGCTTAGTTTCGGCCCTATATGCTTGTAATCGGATCTAGTTGGGCCAAAGCCTTATTCTGATATTCTCATAGTGTGAGTTTGGCCCAAGTCATGTTAGACTTTCTGTACGTCATCATGAACCCTGATAGCAGAACTCAGCTGATAAGAAGATGTTCTGGGCTTCATCCGGCTGTACAGAATTACAAAAATGATGGTTTATATATGGGGAGTTGAATGGAGTTTGGAATGGGTCTAGAAGATGACGTGGATGAAACATGGTGTTTGATAGTAAGATGGATTGGTTGTTAATTGGGCATTAAAAAGTGGTGATGTCAATCCCAAGGTTATAAATACGTGAAGCGAGGCGTAACGGCATCTATGCGCACAGCGCACCCCCCATACACTCCAAGACCTCAAGCTTTAGCGTGAGGCGTAGCGACATGTCGTTTTTAAGGCGTGACTTAAGGCGGCAAAAAATATTTATAGATTTATATATTATATCATAGTTTAGAATAATATGAGTAGTAAATATTATTAAATTCAAGCATCAATAAAAAGTATTAGTAAATCCAAGCATAAATCTCAAATTTTAGAAAATCCCTTAAACACTTCAAAAAAACTCGCCACGCTATGCGCTATAGCGCGCTTTAATCACCGCTATAAAAGACGCTATATGCACGCCACCCAGAAGACGACGCCTTGACCTGTTTCGACCGTGGAGGCCAACGCTTCGCGCTATGGCGACGCTATGACGCGCTATAGCGAGCTATTTAGAACCCTGGTGAATCCTGCTGATTGGATTCGTGAGTTTTGTGATGTTTTGAAAACCAGACCGGACAATGAACCGGGTTTTCTTTATTCTCGATTCTTTTTCGGTTTTCTTCTATAGAGTCGTCGTCGGACCTGTTTCGTCTAGTTCATCGGTGATCAGGTTTTTAAAACTTTGGTGTTTTGATAAGGTAAATAATTTTATTTAAGTGAAAAATCTTATGTTAGATAGTAAAAAATATCATTAGGGGGAAAAATATTATCCCTCTCGTCTCAAAATAAATGTCCAGATTAATTTTTTAGATTTTTTCTTGTTCAAACTTTGACCTTGATATTTTAATTTGTGTTATATAATACTTGATGAAAATTATACTAATGAAAATACATTTAAAACTCAATTCATTCATATATTTTGCATCGAAAGTTATATAATACGAATAAAAGTGTTTGAGATCAAAATAGAAAAAGAAAGACTCCAAAAAATCAAATTTGACACTTATTTTGGAACGGAAATAGTATTATATAAGAGTTATGATTGAACGAGAAATAAAACTAAGATAATAAGAAAAGAAATTAAAATTGCGTATTTCAGATGTATCAACAAAAATGAGTAGATCCTGGATCCCATTAATAATTTCTTTCTTCTCATTTCACACGTGTGACTATTAATTATTCTCACTTTATTTATTTTTTTTCATTGGTTTCATTCCACATTTCCCTTACTGTATAATTATAAACTTTTTTTAATAATATTTGAAGTAAGAGACGACATGGGGGCGATAAAAGGAGAGTAATTAAGTGGTATACTATGTGTTTATGGAAGAAACAATTAGACCTACTTAGTGCGCCTTAAGAGCATCAGCAATCGTATTTAAATATGCTTAGGATTAACATTATTGGGGTTGTAATCAATTTTGATCACCACTTCATTTCTTTAGTTAATGGTTAGGACTCGACTTTCCCTCGCTGACCCGAATGCGATAGGTTCACGGTTGTGGCGAGCCCTAGTCAAAGAGACAATTGTGGATGCTTTTAGATGTGCGCCAATGCCACGCAAGATAAAGACGTTTATAAGGTCTTAGTTAAAACATACCATGGGTTTAGGATTGTTCAAATTGTTGACAATCATACGATGCTGTGTTTTTTTAATCTCTTAGTGACCATGATAATCATTCACCAATAAGTAGGAATGGCAACGGGGCAGGTTTAGGGTGAGGCGAGTACCCTTCAACCCAAAACCCAATTAACAAACCACACCTAAACCTGTTATATGCAACACTAGGGACCATTTAAGATCCGTTAATGGATTGACCAAGTACTTACGTGAATTGAGATTGTTGGCGTATAGTCCGGAATGGGTCGGACCAAATGGGCCGAACCCGATAAAAGGGTCGCCCACATCCTACGTAACCCTAATCCATACACTATATATACAAGGGTAGGATCATCCTACCTGGACAGGTTATTCTCTACCACCTCTTTATATAACATGCTTATACTATTCTGACTTGACCGTCGAAGGGTGGATCTCGGGCTCCGGCCTCGGGTCCCCTTCTAACCGGTTCTTCTTTGTTGGCAGCACTATTCAAGGCCCGGAAAGACGACGAACGGCACCAGGAGAGTCGTCAGGACTGACCCGACCAAATTATGCATCAATTTGATACGAACCTTCCCACACTCGGTTCGAATCGTTTATAAGCTAAGTGTAGAACTCACTCCAAAAAGCTAGCTTGAAGGAGGAGGGAACACCGAGACATTATAAATCATCGGCCAATCCCATACTTGGCCGATGTAGGATCATAACAATACCTCACCCTTTGAAGAACCAACGTCCTCGTTGGTTGTTGGAACTTCAAAAGGTAAGGCAGCTCTGCTACCAATTGATATGCACCACTAGGGATCACTTAAGATCCGTTAATGGATTGACCAAGTACTTACGCGCGAATTGAGATAGAGAGAAATAACAACTCGCTGCTTGATATCAATTTGATACGAACCTTCCCACACTCGGTTCGCATCATTTATAAGCTAAGTGTTGAACTTGTTAATACAAATATTCGCGCAAAAACGATATTTATATTTAATGATCTTCATGTTTTGATAATAACAAATATAATGTCATACTACGTAAAAGTTTACGTAAACAAGTTATTTAGTCGAAAGTTTACTTGACGACGACAAATCACTTAAGGTATGAATATGGCATTATTAAACATAGTTAATGATCAAAGAAAAATATTATCATTTGCATAAACCCTTTCTAATCAAATGATTTAAGTTAACACATGATTAATTATAAGCTAGTTATATTAATCATGTAAGACAAAATAAGATTAACCATAAGTGGAAACAATCTTTCCAAATCTTTCCAAATCTTCCCAAATCTAGAAAATCTTTCCTTATTGGTGATAAGAAATATTTTGTTCTAGAAGAATCTATTAAACTAGTTTTAATAAGTACAAAACATAATTAGTATAGATTTGGGGTTAAACAAAAAATGACCATAGTTGTCCCCAGCCCACCAACGATTCCACCAAATACATAGGACAGAATCCACAATAGGTGATCCTTAGGTCCGCACGGCAACAGTAGTTTGGGACAGCCATTTGAAGTTTCAAGAGGTCTTTGCCTATAAAAAAGCAACCTAAGCTTTTCATTTTAAACAACTCTTAACAAATATTTTTCACATACATCTTTTATCTTTTATATTCTTTGATCATTATACTTGTTACATAATCCATTACAAGTGATCAACTCATTCCACTTTTAGTGCAGTACACTCAAGTAAGACTCAAGCTTCACGTGTTAATAGTTTAGTTGTGCTTATCCTCATCAACGTGAAAGGGTTTTGTGATAATCATTTATCTTGTACTTCTTGTGTTGTGTGTTGTGTGTATCATATGTGTATGATAGGTTAGTATTTAGGCCTCAAAATACATAGTGTGTTAGATTGGTTTTCTATCTCGAATAGAACTCGGTATTACTTAGTACCGAAAAAGTGTAAGCACATGGTACGTTTTTCTCCGCTAAAAGAGAGCTTTTACATAGTGAAGATAACTCTCAAGTTGGGTACTTGGGGAGTGGAGTAGGGCGAAGAGGAGCTTCGTAGCCGAACCACTATAAATCATTGTGTCATCGGTTTAATCTTTCTTATCTTTACTTGTTCATATTTCGTTGATTACTTATTTACTTATTGCATCGCTATCATATACACTTGTGTATATCTCATGAGTTCAAATAAGTCGATAATCTAAGTTTTAATTTAAAACGGTAAAAACTATTCAACCCCCCTTCTAGTTTCCACAATTGGTATCAGAAGCCAAGGTCACCCAAGATCTTTAACGTATATTATACATTAAAGCTTGAATCGATCTATGGATTCGGATAAATATCTAGAAGGACAATCTATGCAAAGACCACCTCTTTTTGAAAGTGATCATTTTATATATTGGAAAAATATATTTGAAACTTATGTGAAAGCAAAAGATTTAGATCTTTGGCATATATCTTGAATGGTGATTTTCCACCGGTTGCTAGAAACAAAGAAACCTAAATTTTAGAGGTTGTTGCTTTTGAGAACAATCTGACGATCTTAAAAAGAAACTTGCTAAAAATAATGAAGCTAAAATGGTTCTTTATAATGTTTTACCTAAAAAGGAATACGAAAGAATTTTTATGTGTAAAACGGCTAAAGATATTTGGCAATCGTTGTTAATCACACATCAAGGTAATAGCCAAGTAAAGGATAATAAAATTGATCTTCTTGTTCAACAATATGAACAATTTACTATCCTTGAAGAAGAATCTATGTTATCGTTTTTGCTAGTATTTAACACTATTATTACTATCCTTAAGCGAGCGACGAGTATGAAGTTTTCTCTAGCTAGAACTAGTTTAGGAAAGTTTCTTAGGCTCTACCATCCTAAAATGGAGAGCAAAGGTCACGACGATTGAAGAATCAAAAGATTTGTCATCACTAGCTCTAGACGAGCTTATCGGCAATCTAAAAGTACATGAAGTAGTCATGGAAAAAGATTCTGAAATTTATAGAGGCAAAAAGGAAAGAATTAAGTCCATCGCCTTGAAAGCTAAGAAAGAGTCTAGTGATGATGAAACTTCGACATCCGGAAGCGATGACGAAGAATATGCTATGGCCGTAAGGAACTTTAAAAAGTTCTTTAGAAGAAAGGGTAAATTTGTTAGGCAACCAAGAGAAGAAAAGAAGTCATTCCGACAAAGGGATGAGAAGAAAGGAAAGAGTGACCGGAAATGTTTTAGATGCGGTGATCCAAATCATCTCATTGGCGATTGTCCAAAACCATCTCGCAACAAAGATCAAAAGGCCTTCATTGGAGGTTCTTGGAGTGATAGCGAAAATACGCGAGAGACAAAACTAACGATGAAACTTGTCTCATGGCTCAATCGTCAAATGAGGTAACTCTTAACTCTTCTTATTATAGTGATAACACATCTTCTCTTGATAATGATAGTATGCAAATAGAATATGATAGCTTATGTGAAATTAGCTTAAAAATCATTAACAAGAATAAAATTTTGAAAACTAAAAGAGATCTTTTAGAAAAAGAAATTTTAGAATTGAACGAGAAAATTAAGAAACTTAAGAGAAGTAAAGAAATTGAGATTGCGTGTAAGTCATGTGAAGAACTTAAATTGGAAAACGCCAAACTTAAGGAAACCCAAGTTAAATTTGTTAGTTTTGATAAAAGCGTTAATTCACTAAGAGAAATGTTAAACAATCAAAAGTCACCTAATTTGCAAAAATAGGACTAAGGATAGATACGGTAAAGCCGTCAACAAGGGAACTAAAACCATGAGTTTCGTTGGATCGTCCGCTGAAAAAGCGATGGACGGATCCACCATAAAGGTGCACAGATCCACCTTACCTGGATCCGTGAGTCGCACCTATGGTGAAAAAGGGACAGAACACGTTTTTAGTCCACCTATGTCTTCTAGATTGGAATTTGTTATTACTAGGAAAAAACTAATACATAATAGCATTGATGAGTCAAAGAAACCGTCTTTAAAACCATCACTTAAAAGCGGCATAGGTTATGTCAAAACCGAGTCTAGATCAAAAACACCTCCACCTAGAAGAAACATCTCTTCTCAACCAAGATACAACACACCTCAATCTAGAAGAAACTCTAGACAACCAATTCATCAAAACTTCTACCCTATAAATTAGAATAACCAACAAAATCAAGGCTTCGTACATATGGGAAATTGTATCCCATTTCAATATCCCAATCAATTGCAACAAATGTAAGAGATGTACAACACTAACATTTTCGGACCCATAAGATATTGGGACCAAACGCTTGAAATTGTCTTTGTTGAAATAGGTATGTTTGAGAACATGCTTGGAACCAGATGAATGGATCAAAGATAGTGGTTGCTCCAAACATATGACCGGTAACAAGAGTTTATTCTCTACCTACAAAGCATACGACGGAGGTAATGTTGTTTTTGGAAGTAACTCAAAAGGAAAGATCGTAGGCAAAGGTACGATCTCTAATGACTCTCTTACTATATCTAATGTTGAACACGTAGATAACTTATCATTTAACTTACTTAGTGTTGGTCAAATTTGTGACAATAAGTGTCAAGTCTTATTCACGGAAGAAGGTAGTGAAATAATTAAAGATGGTAAAATCATAGGAAACGGGATTAGGAAAAAATGGGTTTATACTTGGGATACTTAAGATATTAGGAAATAAGTCTCAAGACAAATTATGTCTTGCCACGGTAGTGGATAATTCTACCTTATGGCATAGAAGACTTGGTCACGCAAATATGCGTTTAATTTAATCGTTGCCATCCAAAGAATTAGTTAGAAACTTACCTAAGCTAAAATATGATAAACATGTTTGTGATGCTTGCAATTGGGAAGTCAATCCAACATGCAATGTCAAAAGCTAAAAATATGGTTCCACTAAAAGTGTTATGAGAATTGATTACAATATTGACTTAATTGGGTCCATCGGCAATTAAAAGCTATGGAGGTAATCTATACACCTTAGTTGTAGTAGATGATTATTCTAGGTATACATGGACTAGATTTCTAAAGACTAAAAATGAAGCTTTTGAGAAATTTAAAATATTAAGTAGGAAAATTTAAAACCAACTAATGTATTTTTATATATAAACTATTAGAACGGATCATGGTCGAGAATTTGATAATGAAGTACAATTCGGAGCTTATTGTGATGCACAAGGCATTACTCATAATTTCTCTTCTCCACGTACTCCACAATCAAATGGGGTAGTAGAAAGAAAAGAAATAGAACCTTACAAGAGATGTCTAGGACTATGCTTAACGAACAAACTATTCCATAAAAGTTTTGGTGTAATGCCGTTGATACGTCAACTTACATACTAAATAGAATATTAATTCGACCAATACTAGGAAAAACCCCTTATGAAATATTTAGAGGTAGGAAACCCTCTTTAGAATATTTTAAAGTATTTGGAAGCAAGTGCTTCATTTTGAATACTAAAGACTATCTAACCAAGTTTGACCCAAAGTCATACAAAGGTGTTTTTCTAGGGTATTCTCAAAATAGTAAAGCTTATGTAGTATTAAATAAACATACAATGAAAGTCAAAGAATCACTCAACGTGACATTCGATGAAAGTCCTCCTCCTACCAAATTATCACCATTGGTTGATGATGATGTTGGTGAAGAAGAAGCCATTAAAAGGAATACCAAAGTAGTAAATAATAATAATGAAGAAGATGAGTCGATAGAAGTTGACGAAATCGTTAACATTAAGGAGTCCAAGAATCATCCACTAGATCAAGTCATAGGAAATCTTAATCAAAGAACCTTAAGATCTCAAGCCCAAAATCATAGTAATTTCTTTTGTTTTATATCTACAATAGAACCCAAAAATGTCAATGAAGCATTAAAAGATGAAAAGTGGTTTAGCATGCAAGAAAGAACTAAATCAATTTGTGATCTATTGATTGATATGTGGGGTAAAAAAAAATAATCACATATCAACTTTCCTTATTAAAATGAGCTTAAATTATCATTAATATATGAAAAATACATTGTATATGTGTGTTTTGTGAATTATGTCTTGTAGGTAACGGATATATCAAAAATGGACAAAAAACAGAGCAAAATGGACAAATCCGAGCATGAGATTGGAAAGAGTGCGAGAAAGCAAAGCCGAAGGCGTATTCGTTTTTAATGGGCCAACCCGTACCCATTTCATGGGCCGGGTCAGCCCATTATCAATTGAATGATTAAAACTTAAGCCTGAATCATAAGTCCAATTCAAATCCTTACAAATCCATTATCCTTATCCAGGTCCAAGCCCAAAACCATAACCGGGTCCAAAGTTAACCTTCTAAAACACAGGGTCAAACATTACTATTTATCCCCTTCCCTCCCTCGTTTTTACATTACAACAGCAAGAAACAAACAGGCTAAATCCACATATCAATCCACCACACACTCAAATCCCTTCTAGAAAATCTACATGGCAAAGACTTGCATCATTTCCCTGCCACGTTGGTAATCCGAAGCATTTCTATTGGCTAGTGAAACGTGGAAGAGGATCAGGGGCTCAAATTGAAGGATTAAGAGTTTGTTATGATCTAAGGGTTGTGGATGGATGATGAGGACGCTCCTCAAGGCCTAGAAGCTTTACATTATCACTATAAATATGGATGCAATCACATAGTTGGAGGCATGTAGTTTTTAGTAGCTTATTAGAATAGCTTTAGCTTATTTTCAGCTTAATGTAATGCTTTTAATGTGATTTCCTTTTTAGAACCTTGTAATCTCTTTATAATCAATAAAAGTTTTAGTTTTGTTTAAATTGTGTTTTAAATTCATACTTAACTTTAATACAAATCCGTTTAAGATGTGTTTTAAATGTACTTAATAAGCTCAATAAGCTCTCATTTCCTAATAAGCTATCACTTATTCAGTTAAGCTTGTTTAAAGCTTAACTGAATAAGCTTATCACTTAAATAACCTCAAAAATCAGTTAAGCTCAGAAGTGGATGATAAGCCAGATTTGGATGGGCTTGTTGGACTTTACCAGCTTGTTTTCAACAAGCTAGAGCTTGTAGATAAGCTTTTAAGAGTATTTAAGCCCTTGTTTTGAGCAAAGGGCAAGGTTAGTTTACTTTTATTGATTTTAGATTACTTTCTTATTTAGCTTAATTGTTTGCTTATTTTGTGCTTATTAATGTTTGAATATGCTTAATATGTTTCATATTAGCTTGTTATGTCTTAAGTTTCTAGTTTAAACCATTAGAGTTAGCATTATTTTAGTTTTAGTTAAAATTGCTTATTTAGTAGTCATAATAGCTTATTGGTTTAGCTTATTGCTTAGTGCTTATTTCCATAAGATCTATGCTTATCTGTCCTTAGTATTGATAGTTCATCCTCTGTTTTTAATAATCAAAGCTTATCATAGTCTGATTTAGCTTAAAAATGGTTTCTAAAAGTTTAAAGGGGTGTTTGGGATAAGCAATCTTAACAATAGGTAAGACTGCTAAGGTTGTTCTTGGTAGTTTAATCAAATTTTTTAAGCTTTAATCTAGTTTTAATATTAGTATTAATAAGTTTATAATAAGCTTAGTTTAGTTTAGGAGTTTGTGTTAGCAAATTTTCAAGTCTGATAGTTCAATAGGTTTTTAAATAGCTTATTTGTTAAATTTTGTTAATAATATATTTGAGATGTGGTTGTTGTGCTCAATTTTGAGTTTCTAAATCATCATGTTACAACTGTTTTGAGTCACAACTCTTTGGAAAAACCTTTTGAGATCTTAAAACCAAAAAAATAAGTCAAATAGTGCTATTTCATGGTTATTGCAGATCAAAATGTGGTTAGATTCTAGCTTATCTTAGGTTAAATTTGATTAAGTTTAGCTTATTGTAGTCTAATTTGAATCTGTTTTAAGCTTTTAGCCTTTTATTTTGCTTATTAAGTCTTAAATTTAAGCTGCAAGTTTGCATTTCATCTAAAAAAAGTCCATAAAAGAAGTTAATCTGTCTTTTTCAGCTGCCTTTTCTAGCTTATTTCTTTATCTTATTTGCTTGAATTCAGCTTATTTTAGTCATTTGAGTCTAGGTCTTTATCTGATTTTAGTTTTTAGCTTTTTCCAAGTGCTTATTTATTTCCTATAAATAAGTTTAGAATGTTTGACTCTAAATGTCCTTTAAGTCCCTTTTAGAGTCCGTTGTCTTAAGGCTTTTGATGCTTTTTAGCTTAACTTGTTTGCTTATTTTTAATCATAAGTGCTTATTAGGTTTAGGTGTTGATTTGTTTCAGCTTATTTGTGTTTCTTATTGCTTAATGAGTCTTTAAAAGTCCAAACAATTTAGCTTATTACTTCAAAAGCTTAAAAACCAAAACTGTCACTTTTGATTGCTTTTTTCTAGCTTATTAATATGTTTCAGCAATAAGTCCATTTATTAAAGTTTTTTAGTTTAGCTTATTCTATAGCTTTTTCAAAAAGAAAATAAAATAAAATATTTTTCAAAAAGGGACAGTCACAGGACTCAAACGTATGACCTCCCTTACACAACACATAAACCTTAACCACTGCGCCCTTGGGTCTTTTCTGTCATACCTTTGCACCATTTAATTCTTAAGCTTAGTTTAGTTTTAGCTTATTCAGCTTATTTGATTTTTCAGCAGCTTATAGGTTTAACTTTTTAGAGTTGTTTTTCTTTGTAAACCTTAAGGTTAGTGTCTAGTATTTTTAGAAAATTTCTCAAAATTTTAGGATTAAGTTTAGTATTTTTAATCTCATTTTTAGTATTATTTAGTTTAAAAAATAGTTTTAAATAGTTTAAAAATTCAAAAAAAAATAATTTATGTGTTTTAAAAAATAGTTTAATGCATTTTAGTTTAGAAATTTGCATTTTGAGTTTTTAGAGTTTAATTTTGTCATTTTTAGTTAATTAGTTGGTTTATTTTAGTTATTAATTAGTCTTAATTTGTTTTAAATGTCGTTAGATTTTTAAGTTGTCTTAATTAATAGATTAGCGTGCCTTTATGTGTTTTCCCTTTGCATTATTAGATTTAGATTCTAAAATCCAAAATATCGATTATTCAAGCACGTGATCACAAACCGAACAAGATTTTCAATTCACGCTTCGTCGAGATACGACATCCGGGAGATAAAATATTGTTTGTCCTCAAACAATTTTTATCAAACGGGATACTCTCTATACTATTACTTATTTGGTATTTAGTTATATATATATATATATATATATATATATATATATATATATATATATATATATATATATATATATTGACTATAAATATTCAAATCAAGTTTTTGGCGCCGCTGCCAGGGAAGTGTGTTACGATTATCGCGTTGAGGTTTGAAGATTAGTGCATTGAAGACCCTCCTCGTGAAGTTATCGTTTTTTGTGAATATATATTTTACATCTCTTTATTATTTTTATTTTCTTTTATATAAAATTATAAAAATACAAAAATATTTTATTTTTCTCGATTTCTTTTTATAGATTTATTAAAACATCAAAAATACTTTTCCTAAAGTATTTAAAATACCAAAAAAAATTAAAAAAACCAAAAAATAAATCGTGTTGTCAATTGTTTAATCGGCTCACCTTTAGTTTAACAAACTATAAGAGAGGTATAAGGAGAGTTGATCCTACGAACTTCAACCCGAAAGGAGAAGGTTTTTAAAACGCTTCGTGCTTACCCGCTTCTTCGCTTCTTTGTGCGTTTTCTAGAGAGCTACCGTGCACCTTTGACTATCGATTCCAAAAATATTTTTATTTTTATTATCTTTATAAATATCTAAAAATATTCTCCTTTATCCTCTTATTTCGTTTAATTCTTCGACATGTCTTCGTATAACCATTTTGGTTGCTCGTGGTGTGGAGGTCCGTTTAACGGTGGAAATTGTCGACGTTGTACCAATGTGAGATTCAGAGACAAGTTTGTCCGTAACCCTGATCCCATTTCTTATGATGAAACACCCGATTTTTCTTACCCACCTCCACAGCCCCAGTATGAGACATATGCGTGTGAGTTATGTGGGAACGATTCTCACTATGGTTTTGATTGTCCGCCACGGTTCCCGCTTGTCTATGAGCATGAACCGTGCTACAATCAAAACTTTGGTGATAATTATTATCCACAAAATTCACCAAGTTTTCCTCCGCAATATCTTTGTTGTGAAAAGTGTGGGGTGTTGGGAATAAATCTTCACAAGTTAGTACTTCTAGTTCAAGAACTTAATACTGCTCAAGATATAAATAACAGTACTAACTGGGTTAGTACTGCCAGAAGAAAAGTTAGTACTGCCAGTACTGAACTTAATACTGCCAGAGAAGATTAATACTGCTAAAGGAAGTCAGAGATGCCAGAAGATAAGGATTGCCAGAAGATAAGGATTACTTGGATATAAAGATTAGAAGATAATTATAGAATAGATTGTATCAGAATATTCTATAAGTTTATGTTTATCTTTAGTATATGTTGTAAGCCGACTAGGACTCCTTAGTCTATAAAAGGAGGCTCTAGGGCATAGTTTGACCATACAAGTTTTCATAATTTTCAAGGTCCATTTTAAAAAGAGGCCTTCAAGGTTTAAACCTCTAGTCTAGTGAAGAGTACTACGTATGAATTGATCTAATAATATTGAGCGATTGGTTATATTTCATTTATTCATTCTACTGCATCACGGTTTTTACTATTACATTCATATACTTCTAGTACTAAAGAGTCGATTCTCGCATACTCTTAGTATCAAAAAGTATACTAGCATATTTGTGCTTGAATCTATTCAAAACAACTAACCCCTTTAACAAAGGTTTGCAAGATCAGGTTGGATCAACAAGTGATATCTAGAGCCTTATGTTCTGAAACTTTGATCTAGAAGTTATGGAATTTGAATCTGCATAGAGTAATACTAATGCTAAGTTACCCATACTCAAACTTGGTGAGTATGAGATGTGGGTGATAAGAATCAAGCAATACTTCCACGTACAAGACTACGCTCTATGGGAGGTCATAAAGAATGGTAACTCATAGGTGTCTGTACCACAAACAGCACAAGAGAATGGTACTTCAGTTATAAAGATGTTAGTACCTGTAACTGCTGAAGAAAAGACCAACAAGAAGAATGATGTGAAGGCTAGAAGCTTGCTATAACATGGCTCTTCCCAATGAACATCAACTTACTTTCAGTCAGTACACTGATGCTAGAACAATGTTTGCTATTATCAAAACACGATTTGGAGGTAATGAAGCCACTAAGAAAACACAGAAGACACTTTTGAAGCAACAATATGAAAATTTTAGTGCATCAACCACTGAGTCACTTGACTCTATCTTTAACAGGCTCTAGAAGATTGTTAGTAGGCTTGCAATTTTAGGTGTGGTCATCGCTCAAGAAGACTTAAATTCAAAACTTTTGAGCAGCTTGCCTCCTGAGTGGAATACTCATGTTGTAGTCTGGATGAATAAGGCTGAAATTGAAACAATGAGCATCGATGATTTGTACAACAACTTTAAAATTGTTAAACAAAATGTAAAGAAAATTTGTAGGTGCAAGTAGTGGTACTCAAAACTTAGGCCTTTATGACTGCTCCCAAGCATCTAGTAACTAAGAAGATTAATACTGCTAATCCAGCTTATGAAGTTAGTACTGTTAGCCCTAATGTTAACACTGCTAGTCTAGTACTGCTAGCTTCAGTGATAATGTTGTGTATGCTTTCATGATTGATAATCCCAATGGTTCTAATCTCCTACAGCAGGACTTAGAGAAAATTCATGAAGATGATCTGGAAGCAATGGATTTGAAGTGGCAGCTTTCTCTGCTAAGTATGCGGGCAAAAAGGTAACTATCATATGAGAGGCAATTAAAATTTTCATTAATCTAATGATACTGTGGGTATGATACATCCAAGGTAGATGTTTCAACTTGTCACAAGATGGAATACTTTTGCTAGGGAGTTGAGAGCATCAAGGAACAAGGAGGCAGTTCAGAAATCAAGACAACACTAAGGAAGCATGGAAACAATGAAAAACACACCTTTCAAAGGCATGTTGGCTATAGATGTGTAGGTTTTTGACTGGAGTGATATGGCAAAGAGAACAGGTTCATACAAACATGGCCTCTAAAGGCGTTTTCAGACTCATGGGGTATACAATGATAAAAACTTGCTCTAAAACCTTGTTTGAAAACTATTGAAACTCTTAAGAAACAAGTGTGATGATTATATTGTTAAGCATAATACACCCTGTATTTACGCAACTACTTTAAAACAGGTTTTAGCAAACTGTAAAGAACTTCTTATCACATATAGAAAGAATGAGGTTCTTTTTAGTGAAGAAGTTGCAGTTCTTAAAAGAGAAGTAGCTTGTAAAGACTATGAAATAAATGTGCTTAAAAGTGAGTTTGAAAAAGTTAAGCAAGAAAAAGAGGGCATTGAATTTAAAATTGAGAAATTTGATAAAGCCTCAAAAGACCTAGACAAGTTGTTAGGGAGTCAGATAACTGACAAAAGTAAAAAGGGTTTGGGGTATAGTGCAGTTCCTCCACCCCATCCTTTAATCTATAATAGACCTAAAAAACTTGATTTGTCTTATTCTGGTCTTGATGAATTCAAAGAGCCTGAATTCAAAGCTTATGGTTCTGAAGTTAGTGAGCAAGAGTCTAATGTTGTTTGTGATAAAAAATCAGATGATTCTAAGGAAAATTCTGATGACTCTTTGATAAAAGAACAAGTATCAAAAGACACAAGTAGCTTTGTTGAGTCTTCACTTAATGTTGATAAAGAAACTGTTTTTCCTGTTGATAAAAAGGTAGAGTTTGTTAAACCTAAAAATCATGAAAAACCAGTTAAAAAGTCAGTTAGGTATGCAGAGATGTATAGATCACAAACTCCTAGGGGGAATCAAAGAAATTGGAATGGACAGAAGTCCAATCAACTAGGAAGAGATTTTGTGATGTATAACAAAGCTTGTTTTATTTGTGGGAGTTTTGATCATGTGCAGATTAACTGTAATCACCATCAAAGAAAAAGAATAGTATCTAGAAATAATTACAATAGGGTGGATTATGACTATTATGCCAAAACCACACACCCTAGTGTACACAAGAATATGACTCCAAGAGCAATTTTATTGAAAACTAGCCTTACACCACTTAATACTGTTATGCCTGTTAAATCAATGTCATATTTTTCTAAACAAGCACAATCAACTTCTCAGAGGCCCTTTTATAAGCAAACAACATTAACTAGAAGATACGTGCATACTGCCATGAGACACTATCATACTGAAAGGCCCAGAGCAGGTAATACTGCTAGGTCATATACAGAACCCACTGTTAGGCCTAAAGTAGTTAATACTGCTAGGCCATATACAACACTAGTTAATGCTGTTAGGGCAAAAAGGGTCAATGTTGTTAAGACCTCAGCATGTTGGGTTTGGAGACCTACTAGACCTAATGGGGCATCAATTCATTTTCAAGAGAAATATACTACATTGATGCACGATGACAGATCAAGTCAGTAAGGTTGGGTGTCCCTAAAGGAAACTAATTTCCTTGTTTTTATGTGCAGGGCAAGCCACAAATAGATGATAAAGGATTTGTTGACAGTGGATGCTCAAGGCACATGACTGGCAACATAGCTTATCTCTCACATTTCAAGGAATTTGATGGAGGTTATGTTACATTTGGGGGAGGAACACATGGTGGTAGAATTTCTAGTAAAGGAACACTTAAAACCGATTTCCTTGATTTTGAAGATGTATACTTTGTCAATGAGTTAAAATTCAACCTTTTTAGTGTTCTACAGATGTTGTGACAAAATGAAACTATGTCCTTTTTACATGACATGAATGTCTTGTCTTATCTCCTAATTTTAAGTTGCCTGATGAAAGTCAGATACTTCTTAAAATTCCTAGAAAGGACAATATGTACAGTTTTGATATGAAGAACATTGTTCCTAAAGAGAATTTAACTTGTCTTGTTGCAAAGGCTACATTAGATGAATCAATGCTCTGCATAGGAGGCTTGGTCATATTAATTTTAAGAATATAAATAAGCTTGTTAAGGGGAATCTAGTAAGAGGTTTGCCTTCAAAACGTTTTGAAAATGACCAAACCTATGTTGCTTATCTTAAAGGGAAGCAACACAGAGCCTCTTGTAAGTCCAAGGTTCTAAATCTAATTACTAAGCCTTTGTTTATGCTTCATATGGATTTATTTAGTCCAACTTTTGTGAGTAACCTAATGCATAAGAAGTATCTTAGTAGTTACTGATGATTATAGCAGGTTTACTTGGGTTTTCTTTTTAGCTACTAAGGATGAAACCAATGAGATTCTTAAGAATTGTATTAAAGAAATAGAAAACCTAGTGGACAAGAAAGTGAAAATAATCAGATTTGATAATGGGACAGAGTTTAAGAATAATGTTATGGATGATTTTTGTAGAGAGAAAGGTATTAGGAGAGAAACAATGTAGCTAGGACTCCTCAGTAGAATGGGGTGGCTGAGAGAAGGAATGTGACACTAATCGAGGCTGCTAGAACCATGTTAGCTGACTTTAAGTTACCTACCACATTTTGGGCTGAAGCAGTTAGTACTGCTTGCTATGTACAAAATAAGGTCTTAGTAGTCAAGCCTCATAACAAGACATCTTATGAACTTTTTAGAGGTTGTCATGTGTCATTGTATAGGTGTTATTCATGATTATCAGATTTTACATTTATATTTAGCCGACTAACCTAAAGACAACACTTTAACAGGCAGAGTACCCGGTCAAGATGTATCTTGGCGGTAAGTAGGGTGTCGAACACTAAGAGTGAGAGTTAGGTTTTGATGCAGGAAGGTTTCAGTACTTGGTCTCAAGTATTGGAATGCTTAATCCTTAATGTTTAAATCTCTTTATGTCTTTATAAAGTTTTGTAAAGGATTAGTACTGTTAGTTGTATCCATTAGTACTGCTAACTATAACTAGTATTGTCAGTTATACTTAATACTGTTAGTTAAAACTGCTAGTCAAAATTAATACTGCTAAACAAGAAAATGCTTTGGATTGTGTTTTTCTTGGTTTTGGACAATAAGCAAATTGAGTACTTAATGTTGAATGCTTCACCTCTGAAGTATTGTTTGAGGGGAGGCTACTTATGTCAATATGCAGTCAAGCATGGATGAAAGGACATGTAATATCAAAAGTGGTTTAAAAAGAATAAAAAACATCTAGACATGTCAAAAGAGGTTGGGACACCAAGATACCTCAGTCTAGTGGTCCTCCTATAAAGGTTGGTGATGAGGCTGTCCATAAGGAGTTGGGTGACAGAATGGAAAAGGCTGCCACTACTGCTTCTAGCTTAGAAGCAGAGCAAGACAGTGGTAACATCAATAGGACCCAATCCATGGCAACACTTAATGAGCTAAATCCTTAGGAAACTGGTTTAGGTAGTGGTCCCAGGTGCCAAGATACCATATTAGGGGTGTAGATGCTCAAACTAGGTTTGAGACTACATCTAAATAGTCCAATGATCCACCTTTCTTAAGAGTTAACACACTTAGAAGTGGGGAGGACAGTCTGAAACTAATTGAATTGATGGCATATTATACAACTCTATCTGCATTGGTGAGAAAAAGAATAGAGAGATTAAGTGAGCTGAAAAACAGAAAGAGAGTTGTGTGATAAAAACAGAAAGAGTGAATTAGTGAGCCAAAAGAATTAAGAGATATTGTGTGAGCATAAAAACAAAAAGAGAGATTATGAGAGTTAATATTTAGTGATGGAAATGCTCTTTGGACGAAATTGAGGTTAATACTGGTATCTCAATGTTAGTACTGTTGGGCATTACTTAGTACTGCTGGGCATTACTTAGTACTGATAGTCATATTTTAGTACTGTTGGGCTTAGAGTTAGTACTGCTAGGCTAATATTAGTACTGCTGAGTGACCGTTAGTACTGTTTGAGCCATAACAGAATTTCCTTCTCTAAATATAGCCGTTGTGAAATTTCCGCCAACTACACTTCGTCTATATGTTTGGAAATATTTGGAGAATTCAATGATTCTTTTCTATATAAACATAAGATTTCTTCAAGATAAGTACAAATCTTATTCAGTCGGTGCAATTTAAAACCTTAAAAACTCTCTCATATCTCAATTACCTCTACCAAAACACTTATACTCTCTCCCACGACCATATCCCAGAACCTTAATTCACTTTCTATTCATCAAATGGCGAGTTTGGAATTTTGCGACAAGCACAACATGGTTGCGTACTTAGAGAAGTCAGAAGGAAGTGAGGGGTTTCATCAAATCATTGATTTTCTAACTGCAAGTCACATCAAGAATGCCCTCACTGAATGCCCAACCCTTTATGCTTCTCCTATAGAACAATTTTAGAGAAAACGGCTACTTTGGAGCACTAACTGAGGATTGAGTCAGATGAATTCACTGGCTACCATAGTAGGCAAGTTCAAGTATTTTTTTTCTCTAAGGCCATCCATTAGAAGACATTATATCCCTCCAAGCTTTATATGAATTTTTTGAATGGTCTTAAAACTCTACCTACTATAGAAATTTTTGAGCAACTAGCTCTCATGGGGTATGTAATCACTTCTGATAGCCTAACTTTTCAAAAGGGACATTTTCCCCTCAGTGGAAATTCTTCATTCATACCATTCTCCACTGTTTGAGTCCTAAAAAGACTACTTGGGAGCATTTTAGTAGCAATATAGCTACTGCTATCATTTTCCTGGCAACTAACCGTACCTTTAACTTTTCCAACTTAATTTTTGAGGCCATGGTAAAGAACATAGATAGTAGGTTAAATTTTTTATGTATCCCAGATTCATTCAAATCTTTTTGAACAAACATAAAGGAATGCTTTTCCCTTATAAGAAAACCTTTCCTACTCCTACCCTTACACAAAAACTGTTCAGTAATATGAAAAGGGCTTCCAAGGGATATTCTAGGGTGGACATTCCACTATTTCCAACCATGCTTACTACACCTGAGTCATCTCCTTTCAGAATAACATCTTCACCATCCTTATCACCCCAAACACATCCATCAACCTCACAACCACCATCTACACCACCATTAAACCAAACCACACCTGTTACTAAGGAGGCTGCTCACTTGGATGTGATGAGGGTAGTTTGTCATTAATGAATTGATGGATCTCTGTACCTCACTGTCCAAGAAGGTTGAAAGCTTGGAGTCTGAATTGAAGCAAACAAAACAGACCTACCATACTGCTCTTACAAAACTGATCAGAAGGGTGAAGAAGTTAGAGCAGACAATCAAGACAAGCAAAGCTAGAAGGAGAGCCAAAGTTGTAATCTCTGATGATGAGGGAGCTGAGGAGGATCCTTCCAATCAGGAGAGGAGTTTGATTGAAGAACTAGACTTTGATGCTGGAATTTCTTTGGTTCCTTCACATGCTGCAGATAAAGGGAGGATTGATGATACTCATATTAGTGATCAACCTGAAGAGCAGTTAGGTATTTTTAGTGCAGCTACAGCTCTTGCAGATGCAGCTAGAAGAAGACAAAGTGTTGAAAATGTTCAAACTTACACCAGAAGAAGAAGAGAAGTTAGTACTGGCAGTGGTGGAGTTAGTACTGCCAGTAGATTAGTTAGTACTGCTAGTGGATTGGATAGTACTACTAGTGTAAAGGTAAAGGATAAAGGCAAAGTAATTATGCATGAGTCTGAGCCACCAAAGAAAATCAAGAAGAGGGTTCAAGTACAAATGAGTGTTGATGAGAGAGAAGAAGTTGTAGCTAAAGTCAATCAAGCTCATGATATTGATTAGAGTGATCCTGCTATTCTAAGATATCATACACCTCAAAATAGACCTTTCTTTATGGCTGAAGTAAGGAAGAGTATGTGTCTGTATCTGAAGAATCAAAGTGGATACAAGATGAGTCATTTCAAGGGAATAAGCTATGAAGACATTAGACCTATATTTGAAA
>BQNB010048267.1:2720-42649 GCA_026074375.1 Tanacetum coccineum | reverse complement strand
GCTTGATAAACGGTTCCTTGATTGTTAGGACGGTTTTTGTTAAAGTTGGTTCCACGGTTTTGATTCGAATTGAAATTGTTTCCTTGATATCAGTTTTGGTTGTTTTGAACATTCGGTTGATTGAAACCCGATGGTCTCATTTGGTTTGCCAAATTAGGAGGATTCATTTTAACAAAATTGCTAACGGCTGCGGTTTGTTGAAATTGTTGAATATTATCTTGAAAAACGGGAAAATCGTTCCTTGTTAACGGACAATTGTTGAAATTGTGATTTGATCCACATGTGACACAAACTTCCTCAACTGCTTTCTCTAAACAGCTCATTCGAATATTCATTTTGTCTTCAAGTAAGGCGGCCATTTGTTGAATCTCAAAAGAATTATTAGAAGGTGAAGAAGTAGAAGAAGGAGCATTCGTAATTGCTCTTGGTTCAATTGCACGACTTCTTGAATAACGAACTTTGGATTTACTTTCGATTATGGCTAAACCATCACGAGGCATCTTATCTAGAAAATTTCCACCCGCGGCGGAATCTAAAGCATCTTGATCATTGGTATTCAAAGAGTTGTAGAACGTATCAAGTTGATGTAATTCCGAGAAACCATAATGAGGACTGATTTCTGTTAAGCTAAACCTCTTATATATATAATATATAATAAAATATATATAATAAGTATAATCTAAAAATAATCAATGAAACCGAGAAGTAGTAAGTTGTTTTCGATGGTGGAAAGAATTGGTTTATGAATTTCGAAACAAGATCATCCCACGTTAGAATCGATCGAGGTGGTTCCTTATCTAGCCAAGTCCGGGCTTATCCTTCGAGAGAGAAAGGAAAAAGCAAAAGCTTAATCGATGTATTCGGAACTTCGGGATGTCTAAACATAGAAGTGACTTTGTTAAAAAATCGAAGATGATTATGAGGGTCTTGTTTACCCGTAAATTGATTACTTTGAACAAGATTAATCAAAGTTTGTTTAAGTTCAAAATTGTTTGCATTTATCGGTGGAACAACAATTGCATCTTCGTATCCCTCGATGGGAGCTTGTAACATCTGAGCCATGGTACGATTGTCGGCCATTGGAAACTCGGGTTCCTCAACAATAACCGGTGTTATTTGTTGTTGTCGACGATTTCGATTACGAGCTTGAGAACGAGTGCGCATGCACTAAAAATAGAGAAAACAAAAGAAAACAAAAATTACACTAATTTTTTTGAATTTTTTTGATTTTTTTAACAATCTATTTTAAACGGATACACGGAAGACAACTTAAACAAAATAATCGAATTACATTATAGTAGCTCTTAAAAATTTTACTTTTTAAGGTGAGCCGTACTTCGTAAGTGACACAAATGGCAAGTTTTTGAATCTTTGGTTCGATTTGGGAACTTTTCAAGTTCACCGGAACTTATTTATGATAATACCTCGATTGAGAGTATTATATGTTGGTGTTCGTTTACCAACTTTGTGTATTTTATTTCTTTTTAAGGACAATTTTTTTTATATTTTTGATTTTTTTTATATATTTATATGATAACTATACTAAAAAGAAAAGAAAATATTTTTTACTTTTTATATTTTATAATTTTTTTGGGTTTTTGATTTTTATAACAAAATTATAACTTTCGTAAACGAAAGGATCTTCAAATCAAACTCAACAAACGTAAACGAAGGAATCTTTAACACAAGTCCCCGGCAGCGGCGCCAAAAACTGATTGCTAGTTTCTATACGCAATAAAATATACTATTAATATTCCAAAAGAGCAATTAAGAACTTTCCTAAAGTCTCCCTTAAGAAAAGCTCACTCTAAAAGATATATATAATATATAATACGTATATTTAACCGGGAAGAATGATCACCCGGGTCGTTTCCCCAACGACTTGTGAAATTGAAACCTTGCTTTAGCTTGGATTATGATTTGAATGAGAGAAAAGATATTTTTTAGTATCTATAACTACTAAATAAAAGCAACAATTAAAATGAACAATTAAAAGCAATTAAACACTTAAACAATTAACGGGAGACAAATAAAACGCGATGATTAAGCAAGTATACTAAAATTAACCCCTAAAAATGCAAACTAAATTTCTAAAACTCAATTAGGACAAAAGAAAATTTTAAGAAAAATAAAAACATTTTTTTTGATTATTTTTGAATTTATTATGAATTAAAAACTATTTTAATCTAATTAAATCCTAAAAAATAGCAAATTAAGTCCTAAAAATTTAGAAAAATGATTTTTAAACTTAGAAAAGTCTAAAATAACATAAAAACTCAGAAAACTATTTTTAACTATTTTTAAAATTAAAATCCTATTTTTAAAATTAAAATTAAAAGCTCAAAAATGAAAATTAAAATCTAAAAGTGTTGAAAATGATTTTTCTGAATGTAAACCTATAAGTATTTATTCTAATTCTAAAAACTATTTTTTTGTATTTTTAAAAGTATTTTTTGTATTTTTTATTGATTTTTAAAATTTTAACTCTACGAAAAATCCTAGAAATTAATAAAATAAAGGGAAAAATGTGAAAAATTCAGGAAAAATCTAAAATGAAACAAGGTTTACTAAAAAAATAAAAGAGAGAACTCAGCTTATCAAATAAGCTGAGAATATAGCTTATTTAGCTACGGCTTATAGATTGGGCTTAAGCCCAAATTGTGTTTATCAATTAAAAGAAAGAAGATATAACCGAATGAGCTAATGAAGCAAATTGGTTAACACGTTGGGTTTGTAAGAGTGAGGTCGTGGGTTCGAGGTTGGCAAACACCCTTTTTGCACTTTTTTTTATTTTTTACTTTTAACAAAAACTAAAAGTTGGAACTTGAAGAAGATATGATTCTAAGAACTTTTAATAAAAGGAGCTTAAGCTCAAACTAAAAAATAAGCTCTCTAAGAGCTTATGAAGAAACTGTTTACAGAAAGATACATTTTAAAGGCTTAAAAGCTTAATTTCACTTAAAACATTTGCACACACTTCATTATAAGCTCAAATGTAAATCCAAAAGCTGTTTTAGAATCCTTAAGATGTATATAAGCTAAAAATGACAAGCTAACTTAACAACTAACACTTTAAGTTTACTAAATCTATGGTTAAAAACACTAAACTCAGAACTTAACTCTAAAAACTCAAAATTAAGTTAAGCTAAAAAAACTTAATAAGCTATGACATAAGCTGAGCTTTTGGAAACTAGACAAACTACATATAAGCTATTGTTCTAATGCATAAAACCTAAACCTATAAGCTAGGAATCTAAGAATTAAAAGCTAAGTTCTATACCTACTGTTTTGGTCTTTTTGAGATTTTTGATGACTTTTAGAAGCTAATGTACCTAGGAAATTAAGCTAGGAATTGTAAAACAAGTTTAAAACTAGCTAATCCTATATGTGATCTAAAAGCTTATGGAATTTTAAAGCCTAAGTCCTACAAACAACTAGCTTAGATAAAGCTTAAAAGACAGCAGTAGTAAATAAACTTACTACTGCTGATGCAATTGACCAAGAAGCACAAACTTAAATGTGCAGGTTACCAAAATGGCTTCCTGTACTAGACACACTCAATGAGTGTATCTAAGCACAAATCAAGCAAAAACAAAGCTCACAAAAGGTAGGCTCCAAAATTCTTCCTAGCTTAAACCTAAAAACCCTCCCCTGGTGCTGAATTAAAAACAATAAGCAATAGACTGACTTTAAGCTTAAGAATACTAGAAACTTGCTCAAATCCTAGTCAAATTTGAAACTTAAACTATCCAAAGAAAAGTTTTTAAGTAATTTTGACTTATTGAGGTCAAATTACTTAGATCCAAACACCCCTTTAAGCAATAACATATTTCATAAAACTTTTGAATTTAAAATCTACTTATTAAATCCTTATTCCCAGATGACCAATAGCTTATAACAAGCTTAATAAACACAATTTAGCAATCTACTTTAGCTAGAATTAAGAATCTATCATTAAACTAAATATTTTTGGTTTTTTATGGTTTTATGATAGAATTTAAGTAAACTATGATCTAGTCTATATTAACTAAAAACAGATAAGTAATAAGCTCTAACTGATTAAAATAAGCACTGGATAAGCAAATAAGCAAAACTAAGCTACTTAAGCAATTTTAAGCTAAAATTTAAAAGACAAGGAAGTAAATAAAAGACTTACAGATTTCTTCAGCTAAACAGAAGCTTTAATGCTCTTAGAGCTTATCTACAGCTCTAGCCTATCCTTGTAGATAAGCTAGTAAAAGTCCTTGGGATTCCTTCCATGATTGAATCCCCTTCCATAAGTCCAAAATCCATAAGCTAAGGTAATTAAGCTATTTTTAAGGTTTAGGTATGTTTAATGACTTGATTAAACTCAAATTCAAGCTTATAGACTTAAATGAGCTTAAGAGTAGCTTATGGAAGATTATAAGACAGCAGCTTATAAGCATAAAAGGGAAATGAGTACATAAAAGCTTATGACAGATTTATTTCAAAGCAAAACTTAATTTCATTACTTAAAAACTTGATTACAATACTTGAGAAGAGATTATAAAAGCTTTTAAAGATATTAACAATTACATAAGCTAAATTTGAAAATTAAGCTAAAACCTAAAGCTACTACTCAAAACTACTCCCGTGTGTGTGAGAGGTGAGTGCTTTATATAGCCTGCCAAAGAATGTTCTAGCCCATAAATCTTAGTTTTCTTCATTTTAGTCTATAAAACTCATAAAAAAACCAAAAATAGTAAACAATAGTTAAATTCTTAGATTTAGCTTAGTTTAGTTATTTGTTTGTGTTTGTTATGACTATTATAAGCTTTATAATATCTGGTTATTAAGTTTTGATCCTTAGATTTCAATTTAGCAGCTTAATAAAAACTGTCATTAGATTAAAGGAGTGTTTGGTTTAAGCTAGTTTGACCTGTTAAAGTCAAAAATGGTTGTGAAATTTGTTTGAGTTAGTTTAGTTATCAATTTTAATCATTAGTTAAAAAGATTTCATAGGTTAAATGCTAAAAATGAGAAAGTTATGTCTTATTATGTGTGACCCAGCACCAGGACATATTTAGCTTAAAATCTAGTGGGCTTAATTCTATTCTAAGGGCTTTAGTGCTTGTGTTTGCTTAAGGTTGGACTTAACACACTCATTTGAGTGTGTCTAAGTTAGTTTTTAAGGCTTGCATTGTTTCCTTGTGGTTAGTAGTCAAGTGCATCAGCACCAACAGCAGTATTAACAACAGTTAATACTGCCTACTTTGTCCTAGTTTTTAGCTTAGCTTAAGTAGGCCTTAGGTTCTTAAATTTTAGTAGTTTAAAGTCTAGGTGCAGCTTATCATAGATTAAGTCTTAATTAGCATTTTCTAGCTTAATTACCTAGTTTAAATTTGCTGTCAAAAGTCACTAAAAAGCTTTAAAAAAACCAAAAATAGTACTAAGTTTAAGTAGCTTACTAAATTTAGATTTCTAGCTTATAGGTTTAGAATTTTTAGGTTAGATTAGTAGTTTATAAGCTGTTTACTTAGTTTTCAAAAGCTTAATGGTTAGTTTAGCTTATTGAGCCCCTTAGCTTATTTGGATTTCTTGCACTTTGGCTTATTTTCTGAGTATGCATCTTTCATTTCCTTTTTTTAGTTGACCTCTAGTAATCTAAGCTTAGATTTCTTTTCACATAAAGATTAAGCTTCTTATAAGCTTTCTAGAACAATTTTCCTTTTTAAAATTGAGCTTAATTCGAGCTTATTGTAGTTGTTTAAGTGGACATAAGCCCAAAAGCTTAGTTTCTGTGACGGCAGCTTAGATAAGTTGTTTTAGAGCTTATAAGTTAGTGTTAGCTTATGTACCTTTTATTAAAGTAGCTTATTTTAGTTTCTTTTATAAGTTCCAATTTTTAGTTTTTCAAAAAAATAAAAAAAATAAAAAAGTGCAAAAAGTGGGGTTTGCCAGCCTCGAACCCACGACCTCTATCATACATGCCCTACGCGTTAACCATTGTGCTTCATTAGCTCATCCGTTATACCTTCCCCACACTTAATCTTTATACACGTTTTCACCTTATAAGCTATATAAGCTGTTTAGCTTATTTCGTGGCTTATTTTATAAGCTACAACTTTGAACTTATTTTTCCTAGGTTAGTAATAGCTTAAGCTATTTTCTGAAATTTTTCTAGAATTTTTACTTTAAGTTTAGTATTTTTAATCTTTTATTTTCTTTAAAATCTTTAAAAAATCATAAAAAATAGAAAAATAATCAGAAAAATAAAAATCTTTTTTATAAAATTTTCTTTTTATATAAAGTTTGTAGGAAAATTAATTTCACTTAAGTAGGGTCTATTTTGCAAAAATTCATCTTTCTAAAGAACGGGTTTCGTTCGTGTTCTCGGTTTTCAATTTTAACCCTCGTTTTAACTCCGTTTTCACTCTAGTTTTTTTTAAACTTCGTTTTTAGTCAATTAGAATACATTTAAAAAGAAAAATAAAAATTAGGTTAAATTTTGTAGAATTTAGGTTTTTGGCCTTAGTTTTAGTATCCCGTTTTGCGTTTTTGATTAAATTTTAATTGTTGTTCCTTTTTAGTAGATTTAGATCATCAAAAATATCTTTGCTAAATTCAAATCAGGATCCGAACCTAAATGTGGTTTCAATTTCACTAGTCATTGGGGATAACGACCCGGGTGATCAAACTTACCCGGTTAAACATACGTATATTATATATATTATATTATTTTTGTAAGTCTTAACTTTTTACCTTAGTTAAAGGTGAATAGTTGGAATTTACCTAAGTAGTATTTTTATTATATATTTTATAGGTACGTAAAACTGCGAATCATCAATCAAGCTAAAAAACTCAATAAGCTTTAACTGACTATGAACTTTTGCAAACTTAATGAACTACTTATAAGCTATGATTATCAACTAAAAAAACTAACTCTATAAGCTAAGAATTAAGAATTAAGAGAAAAGTTCTATAACTGTTGTTTTTGGTCTTTTTGAGATTTTTATGACTTTAAAGCTAAATGTACCTAAGTGATTAAGCTAGAAAATGAAAAACAAGACTTAATCTAAACTAAGCTATATGTAAACTTTAAGCTAGATGAATTTAAGATTCTAAATCCTACTAATACTTAGCTTGATTTAGGCTTAAAAGGACAGCAGTAGTAACTTAAGTTACTACTGCTGATGCAATTGACAAAGGCTAGAACAAAAATGCTCAAATCTCAAGTGCAGAATACCACAATGGTTTCTACTGCACTTGACACACTCACTAGGAGTGTTAAAGCACAAAACAAACAAAATCCAAGCCTTAGCAGGCTTGGATCAAATTTTCACAAGCAGAATCAAAGGGAAAAATCCCCTGGTGCTAGAACAAGGAAAATAAGCCTTAAAATGATTATGAGCTTAAACTGACAGTACAAACCAACTCATATCTTAATCAAATAAGATAATCAGGCTAACCAAAGAAAATTTTCCAAGAAGCTTTGACTTTTTGAGGTCAAACAAAGCTGATCCAAACACTCCTTTATATAATGACAGTTTTGAAAAGAGCTTTTGATTTAAAAACTAGTGAGTGAAACCTTAAAACCAGATTAAACAGCTTAAAACAAACTTAAATAACATTAATCCATAACCTAATAAGCTATAATCTATGATCTACACTTATGCAAACTATATTTTTTTTTTGTTTTTGAGATTTTGTGACAAATATTAAGAAAACTATGATCTAGTCTATATTAACTAAAAACAGATGATTGAACAAGACTAATAAGCAATTAGAATACTAATTAAGCACAGATAAGCATTTAGATAAGCAAACAAACTAAACAATTAAGCATCTAGTAAATAACTAGGCTAATTTAAACTAGTAAATTAAAACAAGGAATTCAAATGAAAACTAACCAATAGCTTCAGCTTAAACAGAAGCTCATGCTCTAATGAGCTTATCAACAGCTCTGGCTTATCCAAGGATAAGCCAGTAAAGTCCTTGGGATCCCTTCCATTATTGGATCCCCTTCCAAAAGCTTATAATCCAATAGTATTTAGATGATTTTAGGAATTTAAGTAGATTAAGTACCTTTTAAGCTCAAATCCAAGCTTATAGACTTGGATGAGCTATAATGACCTTATTAGAGCTTATTAAACAGAAGCTTATTAGTTGAGAAGGAAGATGAGTTAACAAAAGCTTATGACAGATTCCCTTAAGATAAAACTTAATTTCATTGATTTAAAAAACTTGCTTACAATACTTGAATACAAAAGCTTAACAGAAATTACATAAACTACATTTAAAAATTAAGCTAAAAATTAAAGAGCTAAAAAACTAGATAGTGTGTGTGTGTGTGAAAAGTGTGTGTTATTTATAGCCCTTCTCTGAACCTCCTAGGTCTTCCTTGCTACCCACGCCCCTCTCAATCAAAACCATTCAATTTCCCAATCAATGGAGCTTTGATCTTGTCCGTTGGATCAAAAACTTATCTCACACGGATTGCCAAGCTGGCAATCCATTGATGAGACGTTTGTGCTTCCATTGTAGGTAGCCTAAGTATAAAAATCCACTCCTTGTGTGTTTTCTCATGTCCAACGTGGCATTCCCCTTGTGGGATTGACCAATGAGGGTCTTTGATGACGTGATTACCCTGCCAGCATGTACTTTAGCCCATGAATTGACTATTGCACCCTTTAATTTAGAATTGCCCTTTGATTTGACCCGTGGTGATGTTGGGAGAGAAGGTGAACAGTAAAATTGTTCTTGGCGCCTTTTTTAACTGAAAACGGGTAAAACAGGTATAACTTTAGGGATATGGCAATATTGGCCCTTGTCTTTGTTAGGTGAAAGTCTAAGTGTTAAATAACTTTCAATCTTGGCAGAATTGGTCCCTGGATTTTTATAAAAGGGTTATGGATTGGATATTTGGGCTTTTATTTTGGGCTTTGGATCCGGGTGAGGTTTTTAGGGATAATGGGCCCATTTAGACTCCAAGGACCATTTGTGTAACTTTGGAAACTTGAGGGACTAGATTTGTAACTTTGGGTTTTTGTGGTTTGACTGAGTTGACTGAGAATTGACCAGGGTTGACTTTTTGACTTTGGCTTGATTTCCCGGCTTCTTTTGTGCTCTTCCGTTCCTTGTGTTCGTGTTTGCCCATTTTTGGCGGGTTTCTTGTGATTTTTGTCTTATCCATACTTGCACACACAAAACACAAAAACTCATTTCCGGCTAATCTTTCTAACATTTGAACCATAAATGGTAATGTAAAATGATCTTTTCGAGTCGCTTCATTTAATTTCCTATAGTCGATACAAACTCTCCACCCGGTAACTAAACGTGTCAAAATTAATTCATTCTCTTCATTAGCAACAACGGTTATTCCACCTTTCTTTGGAACATAATGCACTGGACTAACCCATGGGCTGTCAGAGATCGGGTAAATCATGCCGGCATCAAGAAGTTTTAGGACCTCTATTTTTATTACCTCGTGAATTTTTGGGTTAACCCTTCTTTGACTTTGAACCGTGGGTTTGTAATCGTCCTTCATTAAGAATTTGTGAGTACAAAAACGAGGGTCAATACCCTTGATGTCGGTGATTTTCCATGCAATGGCCCGTTTATGTGATTTAAGCACCTTTAAGAGGGCTTCTTTTTCAACATCTTTTAAACCTTTTGCAATAATCAGTGGTAACTTGTCATTTTCTTCTAAGTAAGCATATTCCAAGTGAGATGGTAAATCTTTTAACTCTAATTCCAGAGCCTCTTCAATTGAAGGTGTTGCCTTGATTACTTTACTTTGCTTTAGGTCTTCATTCTTCTTTGGAGGGAGAGTCGGAGATGGGTCTTCATTTAACAATTGCTCAAGATAAAGAATATATCCCTCCGTGTCATAGAAATCATCATCTAAATCCGTAAACTCATCCGGAGTTTGTAAGAAAGTATCGATTTCTTCCAAAGTAAAATTTCCTCCTTCAAAAGGAGTGAGCGAAGGGGTATTAGAAGAAAGAATCGGTTCTGAAGACGAAGTGGGATTGCCACCCGAAGAATTATTCGAAAAACCAAGTACTTCTTGAGAAAATTCCTCACAAGCAACATCAATGATGTCAATTCAGTTAATCGACGAATCATCATATGTCGATGAGTAACGCGTATATTGATTGAGATTAAAAGTGATGGCTTCGTTGTCAACTCGAAGGGTTATTTCTTCTCCATAAACATCAATTAAAGCACGACCGGTCCTCAAAAAGGATCTCCCAAGTATGAGAGGTACTCGAGGATCGGCTTTAAAATCAACAACAACAAAATCGGTAGGAAAATGAAATTTCCCAACTTTAATAAAAACATCTTTGGCGAGTCCTTTAGGATGAGTAATGGATCGATCCGCTAATTCTAAAGTCATACGAGTTGGTGTAAATTTAGGTAAGGATAAATTTTTCCAAAAGGAAAGAGGCATAAGATTTATGCTCGCGCCAAGATCGGCTAAGGCGTGACATACATCCATTCCCAAGAAATTACATGGAATAATAAACTTGCCGGGATCTCCAAGCTTTTCGGGAAGCTTTTTGAGGAGCATCGCCGAGCAATTCTCGTTCAACGGTATCTTAGCTAATTCAAGAAATTTTTCCTTATTCATGAGTAAACTCTTAATTGTAGGAGCAAATCTTGGCATCAAAAGTAAAGAATCCGCGAAACTAATGTCGAAGCGCAAATCTTGAAAGATTTGGAAGATCTTCTCTATTTGATTCGAAGCTTTATCACGGGATTTTTGATCATTATGTTATGAAGGATATGGAATGTTCGGCTTAGGTAAAGTCTTCGAAACATTGGGTTCCGGAATTGGAATGGGATTAACCGGAGGTGGGATGTGAGCGGTACTTCCTTAGAAATTTGATTGCTCTTTATTTGTTGTTTCCTCGATTTATCGTTCCACTACCTTTTTAGGAGAAGGATTAGTAGGAATCGAGGGTCCCTCGTATATAACACCACTTCAAGTAGTGATCGCTTTCATCTTACTCTTCGGGTTTGGAATGGTATTACTCGAAAGAGTACCCGAAGTTGAGGCTTAGTTTTGAAAGAATCCACTTAACATATGTTGCAAGTTAGTTTGAAAAAAAAATTGTTGATTCATCAAGACGGCTTGTTGAGTCTTCATCGTGTTTTGAATTTCATTCTTAACTTCTCCTTTTAACGAGTTGATTTGATTTTGCATGTTTCTTATCATTTGATTATTAGTTCTCTTGTAACTTGAAAACTCATTTGAAAACTCTTGTTGAACTTGATTATTAGGAACTTGAAAGGGTTGGTTTTAAAATCCTTGATTTTGAAATTTTAGAGCATGATTATTTTGAGCTTGAAAACCTTGATTACCATTAAAATTGCCTCCCCGATTAAAATTATTCCTTTGACCTTGATTTTAATTAAACCTATTTTGACCATTGTTTTGCACCGGAGCAAAACCTGGTGGTGCCATTTGGTTACTAACACGGTTTGGAGGGTTAACTTGATTGTAAGAACCCGTTGCCACACAAACACTAGCTTGATTGTTATTGGTATTAGGACAATTGTACCAAGCATGAGGCCCACTACAAGTAACACATAATTCCTTAACCGCTTTAACCGGAGCAGGAGTGACAACTTTTTTAGAAACAATCTCGACTAAGGTCGAAAGTTAATCCGCAAGCTTATCAATTCTCTCATCCGTTTTACTAACACTTTCCCTAGAAGTCGTATTCATCATAGAAACATTCGATTTGTTACGTGAATAACGAACTTTTGATTTATTCTCAATTATGTTCAAAGCTTCTCTAGTCGTTTTACTTAAAAGATTTCCACCCGCCGCTGCATTTAAGGAGTCTTGATCGTTCTCATTTAAACTGTTATAGAAGGTATTAACTTGAGTTAACTTCGTAAATCCGTGGTGGGGACAAGCTCTAACCATTTCCTTAAATCATTCCCATGCTTCACTAAAAGTCTCCTCTAATTTTTGTATAAAACGAGAGATTTCATTCTTTAAGTGAGTGGTTTTCGAAGGAGGGAAAAATTGATTCACAAATTTGGTTACGAGATCCTCCCAAGTCAAGATTGAATTGGGTGGTTCTTTCTCTTACCACAATCTAGCGGACCCCTCGAGTGAGTATGGAAACATCATAAGCCTAATAACATCGTTTGACACATCTCTAAATCGTAAAGTCGAGGTAATTCTTTTGAAACTATTAATATGAGCGTGAGGATTTTCCCTCTCATATCCGTGAAACATGTTAGCTTGAACCAATTGTAACAAATTCGTTTTAATCTCAAAATGATCTGCATTAATTTCCGGTAACACTATAGCTTCTCCGTACCCTTTTGTGGGTGCACGGAGTAGCTCTTCCATTGTACGTTCCGCCATTGGTGCAACTTCAACGATAGTACGAAGCTCGGGTTCGACTACGTTTGGAGCACGTCCTCTATTTCGACGTCTTAGAATGGTTACGTTCCAATTATTTGGAAAATTGGAATTTCTAGTGCGCATGCACTAATCAAACAAATGAAATGAGAAAAGAAATGAGAAAAGAAAATATTTTTGTTTACCGAATAATCAACAAACTTAGGGTAACTCCCTTAACTAAAATTTACAAATGGGGGACGTAGTGGGAGCGAATCTCCTTAAAAACGTTTGTCCCTTCGGGTTGTAGTTCCGTGGAACAACCCTCCAAATGGCTTATTTCACAAAAGAGGTGCTCCTTTTTCGTAAGTGACACAAGACGGTAAATTTTTAAATCTTAAGTTCGGGAACTTATTAATGGATATTCACAAATTCTCTAGTAAGATAATTAAATTGATGTGTATTTTCGTAATTAAGAGAAACAATAAAAATCGAAAAATCTGGAAGAGCAAATATTTTTGTCTTTTTGTATTTATTTAACTTCTACTTATAATAAAAAGAAAAGAAAAATATTTTTTTACTTTTTATATTTTTACTTTTTTGTATTTTTGATTTTTTTTTCAAAAGCGTAACTTTCGAAGACGAAAGGTTCTTCAAACCACGATCGACAAATGCAAACGAAGAAATCTTAATCACAAATCCCCAGCAACGGATCCAAAAACTTGATACGTCTCAAGTATATACGTAATAATATTCAAAGTATAGAAAATTCCAAAACTACCCTTGAGGACAAAGGTAGTAGGAAAAATCTTACAAAAATACTATAGGTTTAACCGGTAAGTGATTACCGGGTCGTTTTCCTAAAGACTTATGAAATTGAGACCTCGTTTGTTATTTGGACAATGACTTGAATTGGTTCAAAAATGATTGTTTTCTAAAATCCTAATAGAGATCAAATAAAAGCACAATTAGAGCTAACTACAAAAAATGTTAACGGGATTAAGAAAATGCGACAAATAAGCAATTAAACTACAATTAAACCCTAAATGCTTTTCGAAACTTTTTCTAATCCTAAATGACTATTTAAAAGTAAAAAGCTAAGGTAATTCTAAACCGAGAGTAATTTAAGCTAAAACGAAGAAAACGAGAACGGATATGAAAACCTGTTCTTTAAAAAGTGAACTTTTAAAATATTAACCCTAAGAAAGTAAATTTCAACCTAAACTTAGAATATGATAAAAGAAAATTTTATAAAAAAGAAAATTATTTTTTTGATTATTTTTCTATTTTTTATGATTTTTTAAAGTTTTTAACAAAATTAATTCATGAAAAATATAAAACATTAAGCTAAAAATCCTAATTTTTTTCTAAAAATAGCTTATGATAAGCAGGATGCAAGAAAAATGAGAAATCCTAAAATGCAAAACTCAATAAGCCGAGAAAAATGAAAATAGCACTCGAAGTGATTATTATACATAAAGCTCAAAAAAGGGAAGGTTTGATGGTGCAAACTTGGACGTAAAAGTCCCATGGGCACGTTGGTGAGGGGTGTGTGTGTTGAGGCTTATAAAAGGGTGAGACTAGGTTGAGGTTGGGTTTCGAGTCTTGCTCACTCCCGACTTCCTTGGTTTCTCCTTTTTTTATTTTTTTTGCAAAACACTAAAAAGCAAAGTTGTAAAACAGATAAAATTAAGCCATTTTTGTGAAAACAACTTTTCTAAAAGTCACTAATAAGCTAGCTAACAGCTTAAAATTAAGACAGAACACACGTAACCTTTTTTTAAACTTTTAACACAACTAAATAAGCTAGAAATCTTTATTAAGCTAGACTCTAATCTAAATAAGCTATCAGTATCTTAAATCTAACCTAATAAGCTAAAGTAGACTAGAAATAAGCAAAATGAATAAGCCATAAGCTTGAAAAATCAAATAAGTACTTATACTGAACTCCATACTAAACAGACAAAAAGCAAACTTTAGGTTTAATTTAAGATAAGCTAATGGAACCTTATGATAATCTAACTTATACCTACTTAAAGCCTGGCCTATAAGCTACTTGAAACAATAAATAAAAAGCATTTTGAAATTCAAATAAGCACTGAAAAAGTTAAATGAAAAAGCTACTTATGCTGATTTTTAATGTTTTTGGATTTTCTATGAAAAGCTAAAATAAGCTAGAACCAAACCTAAATAAGCTATGAACTACTAAATATGAACCTAATAAGCTAGTTAAGACAGAAACTAAACAAAAACTTATGGCAATAAGCTAAAAATCATAAATAAGCACTTTGACAAAAACTGCATACCAAACAGTCCCTTAAGGCAATTTTGAGCTTATTTTTCAATGAGCTAAAGGATCCTTATGGACTTTTGGCTTATACTACTGCCGGTAATTTAGAAGCTCTAGAACTTGTGCTTAATCATCATTTACTAGACCGAAGCCTATCACATGTAATGTATCTCGCAAGTCTATGTAATTGCAAGAATGCTATGTTGTTGAAGTATCTGAATATTGATTGAAGAAGTCCCTTGCCAAGCCTTAATTATCATCATGGTAAAAAAAAGATTGGATCCTCTCTAGTACCAAAGTTTCATCCTTCGGTCAGGTTTATGTGTTAAGTACAAGCCTATGGCAGCTGTCTAGATTATGTTTGTGCAAATTGAGTGTTCTTCACAAAAACATATCTAAACCCTATCTGAGTGGCTGAGTGAATTTTAAAATCAAACACTATCCCTATGCAAGGTTCTATGTTATATGTCTATGCCTGAAAAGTTGTCTAACATACAATCTCTTAAAAAATCAAATTTTCTCCACGTCACGATAAATGATTTTAATTTCTCGCTTCCATTGCTTGAGGGCAAGCAATAAGCTAAGTGTGGAGGGATTTGATAACGCCCAAATTATACATGTTTTCTATGGCGTTATTTATATATAGTTGATCATTTCTCGTGAACTTTCGATACTTAATTAAGCTTAAATTACTTATAGGTTCACTTGAAGACTCTAAAGACTCAAGCTCAATAATCTATACACTTTAGGAGGCGAATACAAGAAAAGAAAGATTTCTAGCCAAAAGCTCAAGAAGTCCGTCGCACTTGTTACATAGTGCGACGCACTTTCCTCTGAAGTTCAAATACCGCCGCACTTACAATATTGTGTGTCGCACATTTTCCCAAACATTGAAGAATTAAAGTCTATTAAATGCTATCGCATTAACTCCTTAAAACCGCCACACTTATTTGTAAGTGCGCCGCACTTCCCGTAAAAGCCATTAAATGCTATCGCATTAACTCACCAAGTCCGTCGCACTTATTTGTAAGTGCGCCACACTTTTCACCAAATTTTGCCTATAAATTGAGTACGGATTTTCATCCTCAAAGAACTCATCCTCACTATCCATCTCATTCTACAAACCATCTCCACACACATACTTCCCTTTCACCAAGAAACACCTCTATCTTTAAAGGAAAAGATCTAACGATCAAGAACGAAGACGATTTTCTTACTTAGTTATTGAAATAATGGAAGTTTATGTAAAGTGTACTTTTGTTATGAACTCCTTACTAATGAGAGGCTAAATCTCTCATGACTACTCGGTGAAGTTACAATAATGAATAAGTGTTTGGTATGATCTTGATCGCTTTAATCTTAAGCTTATGTTGCAAACCTGTTATATCTTATCTTATCTATTTTTGCTTATCAACTTAGATTATATAATCATATCGGTATAGGTCGAAAGACCTGTTATGATCTATGTGGTTTTAAAGATTTGTCTATGGTCTTTAACGTTTGTGCCGAGAAATCCACTTTCGTAAATTGATAAACAAAATAAGCTTTGATATAATAATAACTGGATTATTTGAGTGACACATTTGGTCTAGTTAACTAAATATAAGTCTTAAGTTAACCAAGTTAGTTTGTGAAAACGTTTTCTGACGAGAAATCATTTTTATAAATTAAAGTCCCATCTTCATGGTCAAATCATTTCCAACACTTATAAGTTATTTTTCAACTATCCGAGTAGTCATACTTTTTATCACTGGTAAAACAAAATTATTTTTAAAATTGTTAGTCTATTTTCTTTCTGGTTATTTGAACACTACTCTAATCCCTGTGGACGACCTGGTCTTACCTAAAAAGATTATACTACATACGTGGGTTATACTTTTACCCGTGTGTTTCCATATAATTATCCGGTATTTTCAGTCTTATAAATTTAAAGCTTTTGAAACACATCAGGGGCATTTTTGTCTTTTCGCGAGACCCTAAATTTGCCAACACCTCTAACTCATTCTTAGCCAATGAATTGACCACGTTAGACCTCTTCCACTAATAATATTCCATTAATGATGAGCAATAAATGCTTCTAGAACCCTCGGATCACGCGCCTGCCACCTCTGCTGTTTCTCGTCACCATGTACACATGTCACGTCCCTATTGTCCAGCCGACCTGCCACCTATGCAACCTTGTACAATCATCAGCCACCACCTGCATTTAATGAGCCGTCAAAGCCGCCGCCACATGGCAGGCTGTCATTGGACAGCTGCCACTAGCGTGTCAGAAAGTGAGACCCACATGACACGTCATTCTGTGGTGTCAGCAAGTCAACGGGTCGGGTCATGGGTCGATTTAGGTTAGGTTGTGATCGTTATCAATTATATACACGTATAATGATATAAGTGTAGGAAATTACCAAACTACCCTTGAGGACAAAGGAAGAAAGGAAAATTCTCACAATTATATATAATAATACGTATATTTACCGGTAAGTGATTACCGGGTCGTATTCCTCGAAGATTTATGAAATTGAGACCACGTTTGTTGTTTGGACAATGATTTGAATTGGTTCAGAGATGATTTGTTTTCTAAAATCCTAAAAGTGAGCAAATTAAAGGACAATTAAACCTAACTTTAATAACGGGAAATTAAACTTTAACTAAAAACGCAAAACGAGAACCCTAAATGGTGATTAGAAACCCTAAATTTCCAAAATTAAACCTAGAATGAATTTTTCTCTTTTAATAGACTCTAATTGACTAAAAAGTAAGTTTAAAGAAATCTAGAACAAAAACGGAGTTGAATTGAGCTTAAAAACACGAAAAACGTGAACGGAAACGATTCCCGTTCTTTAAAAATTGAAATTTTGCAATTTTAACCCTACGGAAGCAAAACTAATTTTCCTAGAAACTATATGATAAAATAAAATTTTCTAAAAAAAATTATATTTTTTTTGATTATTTTTGTATTTTTTATGATTTTCTAAAGTTTTAAACAAAGAAAAATGATTAAAAATAGCAAACTTAACTTTAAAAATCTAGAAAAATTACTGAAAGTGTAAAAAGGTATGCTGGATTTTATAAAAATAAAAGCTAAAAATGAGTTTAAACGAAAAGCCCTAAAAAGCCTAAGATAAGCTACGGCTTATATAAGAAAAAGGAAATGAAAAAGGTGATAAAAGTAAAGTGGATGGAAGGTATGACGGATGAGCTAATGAAGCAAGATGGTTAGTGTGTGTTGAGTGTGGGACGTGTGTGTGCTAGGCAAGAGGTCACAGGTTCGATCCTGTGGCCTTTTGTTTTTATTATTTTTTTATTTTGAAAAAGTTTAAAAACAAAGTTGTAGAAAAGATGAAAATAAGCAATTTTAATAAAAGCTACTATTATTGAAAACCACTAAATAAGCTTGAAAAAGCTGAAACAATCAGAAAACACTTAACTATATTTTTTACTTTTTGGCTTTTAATCTAAAACTGACAACTCAAAAAGCTAACAATAAGCTGAAATTTATGAACTAAAAGCTACTAGCTACCTAAGTCTAATCTATTAAGCAGGTTAAGCATGAAATAAGCCAAAGGAAACAAGAAATAAGCTAAAAATCCAAACAGCTTTTTAATGAAAAACTACAAACCAAAAAGGACACATGGCAGACTTTGAGCTTAAAAACAGATAAGCTAATGAGCTTGTTTTTAGAAAACAAGTTCAAACTGATTATTAATGGACTAAAAACTACTTATAAACTAAAAATTAAGATCTAGAAACTAATTTAACCTTCTGAAAATTGATGTTGAAAAAGGACTTTTTGGCTTTTTATCCTGCTGATGCAGTGCACATAAAGATGAATTAAACCTTGAGAACTTATAAAATGCAGGCTAGGGACTTGATGCTATGTCTTTTAAAACTTCATACTAAGAGTAAATTGAGTGATGAGAGCAATTAGAAAGCTATTAAGCTGAAAATGCAAATTAGACTAAAACTATACTAACAGATTCAAAATTTAGACTAGAAAACTTATGAAAACTTGATTAAACCTACAAGCTACTCTAAATCCTGCTTATATAAACCTACTAATGAGATTTAAAGTGATCCAAAAGGCCAAATGGCTTATACAGTACATAACTTCTAGTTTAGGTACAAGTCAATAGCCAAACACCCCTTTAATTTACAAAATTCCATTATGAGCTTATGATAATGAGATTCAAAGCACAAATATCAAATACCAGATGTTAAACAGCCTATAACAACCTTAATAAACATTTTTCAATAAGCAAATAAGCCAGAATTAATAAGCTAAAAACTATGCTAATATTTTTGGTTTTTTCACAGTTTTAATGACAAATTAAGAAACTAAGATTTAAAACAGCTAATCAAACATTATAAGCAAATGACAACTATATTAAGCATTAATAAGCTAGACAAAACAGTATGTACAAATATTAAGCTAATTTAAGCAGAAATAAGCTATAGTGCAGTATTAAAGCTATAAAAGGAAAAATGAAATCTTATAAATGCCTTTGCATAAACAAGGCTTTCAAATGTTCTTATGAGCTAATCAAGAAGCTCCAGCTTATCCTAGGATAAGATGGTGTGGTCTTGGAAGCCCATCCATTAATGGCTTCCCTTCCAAAATTAAGCTGTGGTAATTTTAAGGGAGGATTTGATGATTATTAAGCTTAATTAAGCTTTTGAGAGCTTAACTAAGTGAATACTAGCTTGAGTAGCTTAAGAGAACTTATGATGAGCTTATGAAACAGTAAAAACAGCTTATTAAAGACATAGGTATAAATTTAGTAAAAACATATTACTATAATGAAAACAAAAGCAAACAAGATTTTTATTTAACTAAAAGCTGAGTACAAACTTGAGAAATGAGATTACAATATTGAAAACAAAATTACATTAAAACTAAAAATTACATAAGCTAATTTAAAAAGCTACTCTAAAACTACTCCCACTCCTACTCCTAGTTCTAGTTTTTCCAAACTGTGAGTGAGTGGCTCCTTATATAGGCGAGAGAGAAGTTTCTAGCCCTTTTAGACGCCCCTTTTGATCTCAGCCCTTCTTTTCATTTAATCATTGATCTCTATTTGTGGCCTTTGGATGAGTATGTGAGCACATGGATTGCCAGCGTGGCAATCTAACTTCCTTGGCTTCCAGGCCCTTAGACGCTCCCCTTGCTTCTAATCTCAACCCTTAATTCATGATTTGCCCTCCATGTCATTGATCATAGCCGTCCAAAGCCTTACACGTCCCATTAGCCAATGATTGGCCTTGGGATTGCCAACCTAGCATCCCAAATTTGTCATTGCTTGCGTCATAATCATCTAGAAAGGTTAATTGTACTTAAACGAGGGTTAATCTTGGTGTTGGGTAATTTGGGGAAGGAGGGTGAATAGTAAAATAGGTTTTCCCGCCTTCTTTTCTTTTCTTATTCGTTGTTTGACCGAGACTAATAGGGGTTGACTTGGGCTCGTGTAATATAAAAGGGTAATGGGCCATTGTTATTATTTTTTTTGGGCTTGGTTAATGATTTTGGTTTGGTAAATTATAAGACTTAATGACCGTTAGTCCATTGTTAATAAAGGACTAACGGTGTTATTGAATTTAGGACTTTTAGTGAAAAGGATTTAACATTAAGTGCCATTTGGTAATTTCAAAGGTTTTGTCATCTTATGAGTTGACCAGTGTTGACTTTGGTTGACTTTTGTTGACAAACATCCGACTCTTGTGTACTCTTTCCGTCTCGTGTTCGTTTTTGCCTGGTTTTTGGCTCTTTTCTTGTGATTTTTGCAATATCCGTACCTACACATCACAAATGACAAAATACACAATATACAAGCATAATATGTTCATTTTTCATCTATTTAGGGTCATTTTTGGTATAAAACGGATATGTGATTTCTCACATATCAAAATTCTCCAAACTAAGCGATTGTCGTGTCCTTACGCAATATTATATGCTCTAAAACTAAATACTTCAAAACCTCCTCAAACTAATCCTTTAAAAAGTAGTAAAGTCTCTTGTGGGGAGAGTTAAGAAGTCACAAGTTTTAAAACACCCCTTTCCCATTTTTCAAAGTTTTTTTCATTTTTATGATTTTCCTAGTTTCTAACTTACAACTTATTCATATGTGACATAATGTATTGCTTTCATTATTCATTGATAACTTTTAGGATCATGGACCAAAAAGCACAAAAAGTGTCCAAATGGAAAAATTCATCGTCCTCGACTTTCACTTCTCCAAACCAAGCTTAAAAACAAGGTCATTGTAAAACACAAGTTATAACACTAACACTATTCATAAAGGCTAATTGTGTATTACTTTTCCTCCCTTATTCCTAATTTTGTATCTCAAGGTTTTATTTAAGTCATATACCTGTAGGCTCTTTAAGACTTTATTTCGATACTTATTAATTCCAAAAATAAAGCGTAACGGTTAAAAACGCAATAATTTGTTCCTAGCCCTTTTCAAAAGATCAAATGTCATCAAAATTAAGTCCACATCGAGGCTTAGGGTATATGACATTCATGTCATATACCCTAAGGCTCTTTAAGACATAAATGGACCAATCTTATTTGCACCATATACCCTAAGGCTCTTTAAGGTACAATCAAGACAAAAATTAAGCAACAATATCCATTCCATATACCCTAAGGCTCTTTAAGGAATGAATAAGGCTATAATTTCACTTATTAAATTTCACTTACCCCATATACCCTAAGGCTCTTTAAGGGATAAGCAAAATATTTATTCATGTAATACATATAGTATGCCAAATTAAGTATTCCGGATGTGTACTCATCTTGATCACAAAGAAACTAAAGAAAACTTCCATTAACTAATTATTAACCAAAAAACCGCACAACTCTATTTATTAAACAATTATATATAAAGGTGAAACAAGCTAATGGGAGAAAAAGCCACAATTTAACTCTCATGAGCCTTAAAGAAATCCAACTATTCCATGTTTAGCATCAAAACTTATACTTTACTCTATCATCTCTTGTTCTTCACAATTTAAAATTTCTAATAAAAAAACTCGTGAATACTTAGCCTAACGAATTAAGATTGGCACTTTAACAAGTCACATAGACTGGCAACAATCTCAACTCTAATAAATCGAACTTTGCATATTTAAAATCAATTATGGGAACTTGCAAAGTCTTGACTTTGTTAAGCTAGACTTGCGTTTTATAGCTCCTTGTATAAAAGATTAGCAAGAATCAATCTATTTATAGTTAAGGATAAAGCTAAGATATAAAACCGGTCGGGTCAAAATTTACTTTTCATTCTCACCAACGAAAAACCTACATTCATGTCAACTATTTTTTTTATATATGAACAATAAACTAGATATTAAGACTTAAAAATTTAAAATTTTTGTGGGAAAACGGGGTACGTGAGAACAACGGGCAAAAGTAAGTAAGTTCATATCGAAGATATACTACCCCATACTAAAATCAAACATTGTCCTCAATGTTTCCTAGCCTAAGACTTAAAAACCCCATACTAGAACTCAAAAAGTCGAATGCATAACCCAAACATGAAGAAAGTATCAAACAAGAATCTTAAGCCGTTTATTAAGTGTGCTAAAAGATAAATGTTAGTCGATAAAAATCTTAAGGATATCGGATTTCCCTAAACTAATGGCAAACAAAGGCTAGGAAGCTCGAGTGGACCGGGACAAAACACCGAACACGAGAGTCTTCAGAAAATTTTAGGTTAATCCTGCAAACAATCACAAGTACAAACAACGAGAATCGAAAGAGTGATCAAAGCCTCCTCACATCACAATATAACTAAGAAAGAAGATAGAAAGAAGGATAAGCATAGGGTGCCTCACACGAAGCGCTTTGTTTTTGGAAACTGAGTCACATAGCTTGACTCGATCCCCGAATTCATTCGTCCTTGGAGAAAGCAAATGGAAAAGAAAAATCTCGATCGGGCTTTCATTAATGTTTGGATAAACATTAAAGCACATGAAAGTTCCATCCTGATGAGATGCCACCGGCTCTAAGTGGAGATGCCAGGGTCAAAAATGGTGTCTTCACTCCTGAAAGAGAAAAGAAAAGGAGAATCCACAGGGTAGGTGAGAAACGGGAGAAAAGTCCGAATGACAAATGTGAAAGAATCGTCATCTTCAATATTTTGAGAAACATTAATCTCACCTCCACCTGGGTAAAAATATTTTGCTTCATTAAATCATCAAATCGTTATCATGGGCGATCGGGCTCAAAATTAAAGCAAATCTTAACATCCGGTGGTTCCGGAGGAGGACGAGGAGATGACGGATCGAAATGAAATGATTCAAACTCTGGAAGTTCTAAAAGAAGGTCATTTGAATTATCAGGAAATACACTGTAAACACCCCTAATTTGGGTCGCAGCGGAATAAAGGTTCGGGGCGTGTTACTTCTCAGATCACTAGCACAAGATATACATTGAACGACAATTAAAAGTCGTTTTAAAACTGATACATTGGATTCAACAAAAATGTTTACAAAAGGTCGAAGCTTCACTTGTTTACTTGTTCATTATTACTAAGAGTTCCAGCCCATAACAGATATTCAAATTTAATGCGACTAAATCTTTATGCAGGATCATCAAAACCATAACCACAATGTTTATCCCTTTTGCACCCGGTGCCCTATGATACTCCTAAAAAACATTTGCATTTCAAACGTTAACATAAAGTTGGTGTAATTCATAGGTTTATGTAAAATGTATAAGCAGGACGCAAGATCTTTCCCCGTGATATGTCAAAGATGCAGCATCACAAAATGCTAATTATGTTTTTCTAGCTATGATCACCGAAGCTCAACATAATGAAGACAATATTAAATATTGCCTAACAATTGCCCGTGACGTTGGTTCAAACCGTTAAAATCAAAATCCGACATGTTGTACGTTCGTTTTATCAGTGATAGCTAGTCACCCGAACGGGGAGGTCTATCCCAAATTGATCTATCTTAATCATTAGCGCTCACATTCTAGTTAATTGAACAGTTTCACGATTCATGGGCATAGTGGGTTTATCGCTACTTAGGCAAAACGTAATCATGATAAAATGTACACTTGGTCCTATTTGTAAAAACTTGCATTTGTTTCTCAACTCAAAAAATTGTAATCATAATTATAAACATGGGGCTATGAACTCACACTAAGTGAGTAAATTGATAATAAAATATCCCAAATAAAAACGTGTCACGCTAACGCCCGAATGCAACCTAGTTAATATAGGTCGAATCAGTATTCATGTACGTTGCCTAACAACTACCATATATAATCCTATATAGTTATCACCGTACCATCGTTCGGCGCTAGTGTGAGATTAATTTGCTAGAGGTCATGACATGCTCAGCTCTCGAGGAGCTAGGACACTTTAAGTCGTAATCCAACAGTAATCATAGCCTTCGAAGAGGCCTCATTATGAATATTCCTGTATATAGCACATGATAACTAATAATCACATTTTATTTCTTTATAGCTATATCACCCATCTAATGTTAAAGTGTAATCATGTTATATATGTTAAAACGTTTATAATTACGCCTTTAGCAAAAATGACATAACTTTATCATTTTAAGTCCGTTTCTCGCGTTTCTTACGCCCACGCTTTTGTATTAAGACGAGTGATCATAAAATCACATTTTTAGATTTTCAAGATTCTATTGTGAATAGTGTTTATACTGTTCATTACAGATTACAACTTATTAACGCAAAACCCGTAAATGTCGTATCTTATTCGTTATAGCTCCGTTTTTAGCGATTCTTTCGAACACGTTCTTGTAATTGAATGTTTTATCATATTATTGATGTTTACAAAGTATAAGTTTATGCCATGAATAGTAACTTTTTATAAAATTTGTTTTATAAAGTATTTAGCGTCGTAAACTCGTAACTCGCGTATCTTCTTCGTTATAAATCCGATTTTTGAGTTTCTTATCATTTTGGAATCCTTATGAGATGTAATATATTTATAAAACCTAATATGGCTGTTACCAAATTCGAACCAAAACAGAAATTTTGAAGTTTGTGATTAAGACATGTTTTAAGCTTGATTTTTGTACCACAAAGCTTCAACACCTTGTTACAACTACTTTACAACACTTATATCTTATGTCATACATATATTAGGTCCATTAGTTCATATTTTTCCCATGTGTTCAAGATAAAAAGTCCTCAAATCTTACTTTAATCAAAAGTTGTTAATGAAACCCTAATTTTAACATGTTTACTCATGAACTTTTTATACTTAAACCAAGTGTGTACAAGAGTTATAGTTTCATTATATCATCATATTAGCATCCATATAACATGTAAATAAGTTCACAAAACATTGATACATATGTAAAATTCATTTTACATATTAAAGTACCTAAATGGTGATTTAGCCTAAATAGAACATATGGACACATAAAATAATAGTATGAATTGATTAGGGTATAATAATAACATTGAGTGGATGAGTAGAGAAGAATAATAACACACCCTATGTCGATTTACAACCCTTTGGCTTGAAAACTATAGGTGAAAATCCTAATATTCCAAGTAAACACCTGCTTCCTTTTCTTGACTCTCTTCATTGCAACTGGTTAACAAGGCTTGAAACCTCCTTTGAGGTCGTTAGATATGATGTGTGTGTTTGCTTGTATAATGTGATAGAAAAATTTTGTATGGAATTGCTTAAGATAATAATTTTGAGTGTGGCTATGTATAGGAGAAAGGGAGGGTTTTGTTCTTTGTTTACACTTGTAATGAGAGGTGGTTTACTTGTTAGCTAAAGCCTTATAAACATAGATGAATAAGTCATGCTTGTGTATAAGTTAGGATATGTTTTGATCTTTTATATAATGAATACTTGCATTATATTAAGTATAATGTAGGATAGACTTAATAAAATGTATAACTTGCACATGGTAGAGTTTGATTTGAATTCTTTCATGAAGAATATGTATAATGTGATAAATACTTGAAGTTTTAAATAAACTTTAAGTATTGGGTATAAATTTTGGGTATTTGATGAAGCGTAGATAAGTTAACGTGCTTTCGGGAAGGCTTAAACGTATTTTATAGCAAAACGTAAACACATAACGTAACCAATAAAAATAAAATATGCAATGATAATAATTATTCTCTAAATAGTCATATAACACTTGCTTGATGTAAACATTTAATTGTTTAATGCCCGTTTACATTGAATGATCATTTTTAGTTTACGCGATTTAGCTTAACGATTACGATTTAAAAGCAAACGCGTAAAACCCTAAAAATAAATTATGAATTACATAACGTCGTACAATGACCTAAAATACGAGGTGTTATAGTATTACCCCGTTAAATGAGCCTTTTTCTCTAGGCTTATGACACGGCACTTGATGATGGTGCGGTCTTGGTGAAGAGGTGTGGATATTTCTTCCTGAATTGATCTTCACGTTCCCACGTAAACTCAGGACCCCACCTAGAGTTCCATTGAACCTTGACAATTAGGACATGGATTCGCCTCAATTGTTTGACTTCGCGATCCATGATTTCTACAGGCTCTTCAACAAAATGAAGCTTGTCATCCACTTGGAGTCCTTCCAACGGAACGACTAATGGATCGTCAGAATAACATTTCTTCAAGTTGGATACATGAAATGTATTGTGGACCCTGCTCAGCTCTTGAGGAAGCTCAAGCTTGTAAGCAACGGCTCCAACCTTTTTCAACACTTTGAAAGGTCCGACATATCTAGGGTTTAACTTCCCCCGTTTGCCAAAACGTACGACCCCTTTCCAAGGCGAAACCTTAAGCATAACTTTATATCCAACTTGAAATTCCATCGGTTTACGCTTTAAATCAGCGTAGCTCTTTTGTCAATCGCGAGCGGTTTGAATCCTTTATTTAATCTAGATGATCCTCTCCGTTGTTTCTTGCACTAATTCTGGACCAGTGAGTTGAACTTGTCCAACCTCGGCCCAACACACGGGTGAACGATACTTTCGACCATAAAGTGCTTCAAACGGTGCAGCCTTAATGCTAGCATGATAACTGTTATTGTATGAAAACTCGACTAATGGCAAATGTTTAACCCAACCATTTCCAAATTCGATTATGCAAGCACGTAGCATATCCTCGAGAGTTTGGATGGTTCTCTCGCTTTGTCCGTCGGTTTGCGGATGATATGCAGTACTCATATCCAAACTTGTACCCAAAGCCTTCTGAAGTGACCTCCAGAAATTTGATGCGAACCGAGGGTCACGATCACAGATAATTGAAACAGGTATTCCATGCTTCGTGACTACCTCCTTTAGGTACATTCTTGCCAGTTTATCCATAGGATCCGTTTCCCTCATTGGCATAAAAATGGCAGACTTTGTAAGTCGGTCAACGATCACCCAAATAGTGTCATAACCTTGTGATGACTTAGGAAGCTTCGTGACAAAATCCATCATGATGTTGTCCCACTTCCATTGAGGTATCTCGGGTTGCACTAACAAACCTAATGGTCTCTGATGTTCGGCCTTAACCTTAGCACAGGTCAAACATTTGCTAACATAGGTGGCGATGTTGGCTTTCATATTGGGCCACCAGTATAGTTTCTTCATATCCTGGTACATCTTGTCAGAACCCGGATGAATAGAGTATTTAGACTTGTGGGACTCGTGCATGATCACAGTCCTTAAGTCGCCATAACATGGTAACCAACTCCTGCCATTTAAGCACATAGTTCCATCCGCACGTGGTTCCAACTTTTCCGTTCTAAGTTTCTCTGGATCTTTTGAATTTTCAACCAATATACCCCCAACATCCTCCTTCTTGATGTTCTCCGGCTTTCGTGCTTCAGTCTGAGACTTTTAGATTTGTTTCAGGAAGATCCAAGACAGTAGTCGGACTAAGGGCCTTGTTCTCTTAATGGTGGTTCTCGTTTCCTTCAGCCCAGAACATCAGCAAAACATTCGCCTTCCCTCGGGTGATCATGAATTTCGCAATCGTAATCACTCAGCAAACTCTAACCATCGACGTTTTTGCCTCTTATTTAATTCCTTCTGATCAAGAATGTGTTGTTTAACTTTTGTATCAGTGAACACCATACACTTGTTCCGTACAGATAGTGCCTCCAATTATTGAGAGCGTAAACATACTGCTCAAGTTTCCAAATCTATGAGTCGTATAGTTCTTCTCATGAATTTTTAATGGCGTGATGCATAAGATAATACCTTTTCTCTTTGCATCAACACAGCGCCCAAAACCCTTCTTTGAAGCATTCGCAGTATGCGATGAAATCTGTTGCTTCACCTAAGGTAAGGCCAGGATTGGTGCACTGCACGGCTTGCTGTTTCACATTGGAAAAGTGCTTCTTGTTTAGCGCCCCAATCAAAACTTGGACACCTTCTGGGTTAGTTTGGTCATTGTCTTGCGATCTTGGAAAACCCTTCGAGGATATTCTATAAATAGCGGCAAGGGCCTAAAAATTGGCGAATCTCTCCGTTTGTTTGTTTTAGGAGACGCCCAATTTTGATAGACTCTTGCTTGGCAGGGTCACGGTGAATACCTTGACAGGCTATTCACGTGAATCCGAGGAATTGTACCCTGGAGATCCAGAATTAACTCTTGGAGAACTATGGCGTACAATTCTTCCTTCCTTATGCAATTTCAGATCTGGTCATATGGTGTCTTATGTTCCTTATTATTTTTGGAGTAGATCAAAATGTCATCGTGAAGGACAATTACAAACTTGTAAGATACGGTTTACACATCCGGTTCATTAGGTCCAGGATACACGGACGGTGCATTAGTCAAACCAAAAGGCATGACTTTGAAAACTTCATAGTGGTCCGTATCGAGTCCTGAATGCAGTTTTGGGATTGTCTTCTTCTCGACCATCAACTGGTGATCCCTACCTCAGGATCGCTCTTTGAAATATATACTCGTACCCTTGCAGCTCTGTCGGAATAGGTCATCGAGATCCTTGGGACGTGGGGTTTAGCGGTTCTTTACTGTCTGGTTTGTCCAATTTCCATGTAATCGATTGCACATACGAATGACCTTTTCTTCTTTACAAACAGTACCGGGAGCTCCACAGGGCTGAGGAACTTGGTCTTATGAAGCTTTGTCTGTACGTTCCCTGCAGTTGATCCGATAGTTCCTTCATTTGGACGGGTGCTTATCTATATGGTGCCGGGCTTAAGGTTGTAGACACCCGGTATCAAATTGTATTCTGTATCTCCACTTGTCGACGTGTGGTGTGGCTTATTACCGACAAGTCCTCAGGAAAGGTACTTCAGGAAATTCTTTGAACATCTGACCCATCTTCAAGTCGTTTCTCCTTTGGACTTATCTTCGTTCTTTGGTTGCGGGTGATATATTGTAAGAATACGTGACATCCTTCGTTAAATTACTCTGAGGCTTATCACCACGAGATGATGTTTATTCGCGGTCCCGTGTTGATTGCTGCTTTACGTCACACGTACGATCTTAAATTTCGTCTCCAAAAAAGGAATTTCCGACGCTCTTTTCCGAACTGACAATACGGCCATATTGGTTCTTTCCAACCAATCCTTCCAATTTTACGTCAAAACCTACCTAGTTCACAGGCATTTAGGTCTATGTTGAATGGATGATTTTTAAGATGTTTAACGTACAAACCCGGATAATATGTTTAACCCAAATATTTGCTCGTTGGCTTAGTTCGACATTCTTTTAATCATGAATCTAATGCAGTTGGAGTGATAACAATTCGAGAGCTAATACAGTAGATACATAAACTCGATCGGGAACAGGTATCAAAAATAAAATAGTTTGCATATCGGATGTTTAGGGAATACGTACCCTGACGACAGTGTTGTCCGGGTTCTGCCCCTTGCATTGCCTCGGCATACACCTTTGCTGAGCCCTGGCATGTCCAGCCTGATTACCCCGGTTGTTGTTGTTCTTCCATTTTGGGCAATCCTTCCTGAAATGCCCTTGAGCACCACATTTAAAACAAGCCCTCAGATTAGACCCAGTGTTGACATTTGGGGGACTCCTGCAGTCACGACCTAAATGACCAAATCGGTTGCACTTGTGGAATTTGGGAGCACAAGGACCCTCATGGTGATAGTTACATTTGGAACACAGAGGTTTAGGCCCTCCGTATGGTCTCCTGTCATCATTTTCCCCCCAATGCGGCTAAGCTCTTCCCAGTGTTTTGGTCTCTTAGTTGGTTGCTGTTTGGTTTTCCTGGCAAGGTGTAAAGGACTTTCTTTTGTTGTCAGCCTGACGTTCAGCCCAAGTGTTGATCTTTTTGTCCATGAGTTCAGTGGCGAACTCAATGGCATCCTGCATAGTTTTTGTCTTCTTTGTTGCCTATCTCACTGCCATGATCGTGTCGGGAAGCCACGACAATATTTTCAAACTTTGGTCTATTTCTTCCGGAAACATTCGATCGCACATTAGTGCCAGTTCTTGGAAACGTTGGCTATAGGCTACCACATCGTTACCCTTTACCTTCAAATGTCAACATTTTCGAATTCCAATTTCTTTATTTAGCACCCTCGGGCAAGTATTTATCTGTAATCCATCTTCTTCTAGTGTCCCTCATGGCATTGCATGAGCTGTTCATGGTGTTGTGGTCTTAAGTGGGAATTCTCAACCATGTTGTAGTGGCATTTCCTTGCAGGGTATACGTAGCAAACTTGACTTGGCATGCTACTGTACAGTTGCTTATGCTGTAAACAGATTCTATCTTTTTGAACCACTGAGTGAGTCCGACAACTCCCTTAGTGCCCTTGAAGTTCAAGGGTTGGCATTTTAGGAAGTCCGGGTAGGTGCATTCACGAGCAACCTGCACAGGCCTTCTGACACCCGTTCCTGAAGTATGGCTATCGTCGCCATTTTGGGTTGCATCACGTGCTGCCAGTGCAACAGTAATGCCTCGTTATCATGCTGGAATTTGGCGGTGGTGACTGATGTAAGTGGTATAAGTGTTTGTGACTGTGTTGGTGTTGCATTTGGGTTTAACCTCGTGGGCCCTTCATTTGGTGCACATTTTCATTATATCACAAGGACATACATATATACTCGTTAGATTTCAAAAATCTTAACGTAACCCGATGTGAATACATAATAAATAAAACGATGATCACAACCAATTGGCTTGAAATACACAACAATATTGAAATTTAACAAACTCGACATTAATTCCAATAAATTTGATTTGCCATATAAACACTTTTAATCCATCCTTTCCATATATAAACTTTGGAGAAAATAATACATGTTTGGTTTAATACAAGACGATCACACAACACTTAGGTTTCAAGAAAAAATAACCTAAAGCCATACTAGCCTGTGTTATTCTAGTAATACTTAGTAGGCTGTACAAAGGTGCCGGTATACATAGAACAAAAAGATCTAAACAAAGTAGATAGACAAATACAATGATCTTTACAGTCTGCTAGCTGGGAATAACCCAATAATACTTAAAGACTGTACAGTGCTTCAGTCATAACCCAGTCTAAGAACTACTACTGGCCTCCTTGGTTAGCTTCTGGCTCTGTAGGATCACCTTGCAGGTCCCTGCTGTCTCTGAAGGCTCGATCATTGAGTCTTGCGGCTCTTCAACTTTCTTTAGTGCACCATAACTGTCTCTGTCTTTGATGGTCTGACTTTTCAGCAGATGATGAAATCACCGTCTGTCTCATTCGGTTCTGCTACAGCAAGCTCAGCGATCTCGGACTGCTGGAGAGCCATGAACCGTTAGTCCAGATATAGTGATATGCCCTCGGAAGTTACCTGAGCGCAGGATACATCGACTGTGCAGAGCGTTACGATATACTTGGCCTCCTCCTCTATCAGAAGGGCAGTGCGTCTATGGAATGGCCTATCCCTGTACAACATGTTGACTCAGGCTCTAAGTAGAGCATCGGTCATTTTGGCATATCCAACGGAGGATACTATTGTATCATCCTCCTAGTCATCAGTAGTAGCCAACTCAGTAACCTCTCTGATTGACCTCCTTAGGGTGGTCGTGCAATCTCCTGGATGGCTCCTACAATGGTCATCCCATGTATCCGAAATACATAGCCTAACTCTCATAGACGTACTGGCGTCCTGGTGTGGCTCTAAATATCACCAAAATCCTTATAAGTCTGCCCTAGCTGTGGTAGGGCCTAACCTGCCTAGCTAGAAGCAGCTGCGATCTACCCGACCCTCGTATCCAGGATTGGAGTAGTACGACACCGGCCTCTTACGAAGCGGTGGTTAGTAACAAATCTCCGGCTTTCTCAGTCTCCTTGAACAGGAGATGGTGGTGATCTCTTGTCTTAATCCCAGCAGCTCGGGATAACAGAGATCCACTCAACATATGTAGGGCAATTGGTGGTGGTGATGGTATAGGTAATGGCGGAGAGGGTACCTGAAGAAGTTGGTTGTATGAGTATGGAGAGAGAGGTGAGGTGGTGGAGTATGTAAGTGATAACAATCTATCAGCATTCTAAGAGAGGAACGGTTGCCGGCACCTGAGGTAGGATTGACTCCTAGCCGTGACGCGATAAGAAGGTATGGGGTCCCTGGTCAGCATGAATAAGCAACAGCTGCAGGGTCGGCAGGAGCTAAGTGCTCCTCCTCCTCTGCATCATCATCATCATCATCGTCATCGTCAGATGGCTCCTCATCATCCCTGTCGTCTCCTCTGTCAGCAGGATAGTCGGCTGGATCCTCCTCAGGATCCTCCTCGTCATCCTCCTCCGGATCCTCCTCAGGATCAGACTCAGGAATGTATCCCGGTGACTCAGTAGTAGGTGAGGCAGCAACAGGCAATGGCTGCTCCTCAGCCGGTAGGACATCGTCCTCTGGTAAGAACTCCGGGTAAACAGGCTCCGGAACAAATGGTACATAGATAGGTGAAGGTGGTGCCTGCTCTGGCTCCTCAGGGCCAAGCACGTAATCTAGAGATGATGGATCCTGAAAAATAGGACCTTCAGCTCCTGGTGATCCTATGTCAGATAGGTCCTCATATGGGCTGGATATCTCAGTATACGTAACTGTAGAATCTTCCGAATCTGACATGCTCAAAACTGAAAAATCAAAAGTGACTAATATAAGTATATTAATATAAGACTATTATCACTTTTATACGTAATATATTATTAAACACGTATATAAATATGAATGTATATAGCCTAAACGATAATGCAACAATTTTGTTTTATGAATACCGTTTAAAAAACCCTTTTGTATGTATGCAATGTTTGAAAAACGGTTATAGTCCAGCAAAAACATTTGACCTGGTTCTCTATAACCTTGGCTCTTGATACCAATCTGTAACACCCCCAAATTGGGTCGCAGCGGAATAAGGGTCCGGGGCGTGTTACTTCTCAGATCAACAACACAAGATAATATAAGAACGACCAAAAAGTCGTTTATAAACTGCTTACATTGGATTTATAAAGTATGTGTGTTACAAAAGCCCGAAGCTTTACTTGTTTACTTGTTATTATTACAAAGATTTCCAGCCCATAACAGATACACAAAATGTAATGCGACTAAATCTTTAATGCTTGACTTAATAATATAACCACCAATGTTTCCTTCGCACCTCGTGCTTAATGACTTGAAAACTTTGCATTTTAAAAAAACGTCAAAATAAAGTTGTGAAATTTCATAGGTTTATGTAAGTGTGTATGCAGGACCGCAAGACTTTCCCAGTGATAATGCAACAGATGCAGACATCACAAAAATGCAATTTACGTTTGCCTAAGCTCATGGACACACGAGCAGTCATATTGAATAAAATATATTATTGCCTACATTGCCTGTGATGGATGTTCTTCTAGTATAACATCCAGTATCCGACATGATATATGTTCGTTTTCAGTGATAGCTAGGTCACACGATATGGGGAGGTCAATCCAAAATAGATTCTATCTATAATCACTCGCGCTCTTATTCCAGTAATTGACAGTTCATTGATTTCTACGGCATAGTGGGTTATCTCTACTAGGCAAACAACGTAAATCATGATAAATATACACTTGCGTCCAATTTGTTAAAAATGCGATGTTTCTCACCCCCAAAACTGTATTTTAATAATTGTAAAACATGGGGCTATAAATCACCTTGTGTGAGTAAAATGATAACATAAATCTTCATAAGTAATACATGCGTCACGCTAACGCCCCGAATGCAACCTAAATTAATTTGGTCGAATCAGTAATTAAGTTTGTTGTCTATCAACAACTGTAATATTCCTATATAGTTTATCATCGTACTATCGGTCGGGCTATCATAATTTAAGAGTCCATGAACATGACGCACACGAGGAGTTAGGACACTTTAAATCGTAACATCCAACATTATCGTCAATACGCCATCATGAAGAAGCCTCATTGTGAAATCCCTAGTATGTTTTTTGCACTTTGATAACATAATAACATATATATCTATTATTAGCTATATCCACTATCTATTTCGTTTATGTGAATCGTGATTATAATGTAAAAATGTTTTATTCATCACGCCTTTAGTAAAAAATGACATAACTTTTGTCGTTTTATGCCAGTTTCTCGCATTTATGTACGCCCACGCTTTTGTATCAGGACGAGTGGATCATATATCACATTCTTTAGGTTTTGATATTCTGTGTTGAATCGTGTTTTACAGTTTCAATAACAGTTATAAATTTATTTTTATACTTTTATTTAATCGTAAAAACGTTTTAGCCGTTATCTTAATTCGTATAGCTCCGTTTTTAGTGATTATTTCGAACACGTTCTCGTAATTGAAAGTTTTATCATATTATTGATGTTTATAAAGTATAAGTTTCTGTAATGAATAGTACTTTTTATAAAAATTGTTTTATAAAAGTATTAACTATCGTAAACTTGTAAATGGCGTATCTTCTTCGTTATTAATCGGTTTTTCGAGTTCTTTATGACCCCTCGATCCTTGTGACATGTAGTATTTTAGTAAAAATCATAAAAACATATATGTAAATTTCGAATTACAAACAGCCCCTAAGATATTATTTTCCAAAATGTGTTTAAAACTTGTTTTTAGGACTTTTTAGCTTTACCACTTTGTTACAAACCCATTAGAACCCTTAATATCTTATGTCTTACATATATTAGGTCCATTAGGTTTGCTGTTTTTGTTCGTGTGGAGTCCAAGATAACAAGATTACATGTGATTTACCATTTTTACTTGTAAAACTCATAAGTTGACTTTTTGAAACCCTAATTTGCACTTTAAATAGGGTTTACTCTTAAGCATCCTGTTAAAATACTTATTATTCCCTTTTCAACTATCATAATTAGTATCCATATGGGAATTGTAATAAGTTCACAAAACATTGACAATAAGTAAAAAATTCATTTTACATATTCAGGTAGTACCATAGTTGGTAATTTAGCTTATTTTAACTTATGAAACCATAAAATCTTAGATTTGAATAGATTAAGTTTTTGATATAAAATTGTGTTGGATGAGTAGAGGTTTAAGAATAACAATCACACCCTTGTGATTAAACCCTTGGCTTGAAAATTATGGATGAAACCCTATTTTTACCATAAACCCCTATCTGGCAATAACTTCTTAAAACCCTGTAAGCTTATACAAACCCGTCAATTCTTCTTTGAATACCTTAAGTATTGATTGTAAAACAACTAATATGGTTGAAAAGAAAATCAATAAAGTATGGTTTGTGTATAAAAGGAGTTTGAGCCGTGGGTTTATGAAGGAGACAAGGAAGAGTTTTTGTGATTTTTGTTAAGTGTTTATGAAAGGAAGAGTGCATGCATGCTATTTATAGTGAAATATGATAACTATCATTAACCGATGATCTTTTCTACCTTGCACAAGGTTAATTAGTCAAGTGGTTCATGGTGTAAGAGTTGGTTCCCTATGATCTTTCTTAAGCTAGATATTTTGAGCAAGTTGATAATTCTTGGTCCTATCTTGAAAATTTCGGCCACATATTACTTATATTGTGGATGTTATATTGATTATTTTGTGTATTGGGTATAATCGTGGGTATTCGTTTAAGCGTAGTTAGGTTTTGGTGCTTTCGGGAATGCCAAAACGCGTTTTATCGCGAAACGTAAGCATTTTACGTAGCCAATAAAAAATAGATGAACAAAGTTATTAATTATCCTCATAATAATCATATAACACTTGCTTGATGTAAACATTTAATTGTTTAATGCCCGTTTACATTGAATGATCATTTTTAGTTTACGCGATTTAACTTAAGGTTTACGGTTTAAGAGCAAACGCGTAAAACCCTAAAAATAAATTGTGAATTACATAATGTCATACAATGACCTAAAACACGAGGTGTTATAGTCTTCCCCAGGTAATGAGCTTTGTCTTCAAGGCTTATTACACGGCACTTGTCTGAATGGGTGCAGTCTTGGTGAAGAGGTTGTGGTATTTCTTCCTGAAAAAAATTTTTTGATCTTCACGTTCCCTCGTAAAACTCAGGACCCCCCCGACTAGAGTTCCATCGAACCTGAAATGGGGTCACGGCTTTGCCTCATTTGTATGGACTTTTGCGATCCAATGAACTTCCACAGGCTCTTCAACAAAATGAAGCTTGTCATCCACTTGAAGTCCTTCCAACGGAATGACTAATGGATCGTCAGAATAACATTTCTTCAAGTTGGATACATGAAACGTATTGTGGACCCTGCTCAGATCTTGAGGAAGCTCAAGTTTGTATGCAACTCGGCTCCAACCTTTTTAACACTTTGAAAGGTACGACATATTAGGGTTTTAATTCCCCCGTTTGCTAAAACGTTTCACGACACTTTCCAAGGTGAATCTTAAGCATAACTTTATCTTTATCTTGGTAAATTAGTCGGTTTACGTTTTAATCATAGTAGCTCTTTTTGCGATCGCGAATCGATTTGAATCTTTGTTTAATCTGGATGATTTCTCGTTGTTTCTTGCACTAGTTCTGGACCAGTGATTTGAAATTGTCCAACCTCGGGCACCAACACACGGTGTTTGTGAACTGACACTTTTCAACCATAAAGGGCTTCTAACGGTTGGCAGCCCTTAATGTAGCACATGATACTGTTTTTAGTATGATAACACGACAATTGGCAAATTTTAAACCCAAACCATTTCCATAAGGTCGATTACGCAAGCACGTAGCATATCCTCGAGAGTTTGGATGGTTCTCTCGCTTTATCCGTCGGTTTACGGATGATATGCAGTACTCATATCTAAACTTGTACCCAAAGCCTTCTGAAGTAACCTCCAGAAATTTGATGCGAACCGAGGGTCACTGGTATGTGCTTAATTACACATACCATTTTCCATTTAAAACGAACTTAAAAGAATAAAAACATACCAAAAATATATTGTATTTGTATGTTTGCATTTGTATTGTGCAGGGAACGGATATCTCACAAAAAGACGAAACAACCAAGCAAAATGCGTCAAAACCGGACACGAAATGGAAAAGTGTGTAAAAAACGAAGCCAAATCAAAGTCAAGTCAACTCCGAGAAGAAAAAGCAAAGAAAAATATAACTTGAAGGGTCAAAAATGCCAAACCCCTAAGTTATATTAAGGAAACAAAGAGAGGGGCTTGATTATGCCAATTGGGGAAAACTCATTTATTAAGGTAAAGAAAGGGAATGAAAAGAAGAATGATGTGTGAGGCGGCTTTTCTTGTACATAAACCAAACATCCCCTTAATCATCTTCACCTCTTCTCTGTCACACCCAAACCTTGTTAAACCTTTTTCCCAAACTTCCCGCCAATACCAAAACCAGCCAGCACCCTGTTTTGCTCCCATACTTCTACCCTGCAACACTCCATCATCCACCCTACTAACCCATCCCAGTCGTATAAATGCCAAGTTGGCAATCCCTCTCCATTCCCAAAGCATTTCGATGGCTGAGATTGTCTCCAAAGAAGCTCAAAAGAAATCAAAGGCTGGGATTTTGCTTCTAGATTTCCTCCCCACAACTAGCACACTTGGTTTTTATCATCTCCAAAGATGCACAGAGGAAGTCAATACTCGGCTATATTATAGGGGGGGGGGATGCCTTCTTATTAGCCTTGAGACTTTATATCTCTTATGTTAGAAAACTAGTCTTTAATTTTTAATTTAACTTGCTTTTTTTCAGTCCTTTCGCTTTTTTTAATTGTACACTCTTTCAAGTTTTTTATGCAAGTTGTGCTTTTTAAAGTCACTTTATAATCCCAAGCGTTTTAAGTTTCTCAATTGTGGTGTTTTTTTGTTGTTGCAAAAGCTCTCATACAAGCTTGTTTTACAAAACGGTTTTAAACTAAGTGACTTAAAAGTATAAAGTGTTAAGAGAATATCACACCAATCACTCTCTAATATACCTCAGTTATGTTATGGATGATAGACAGTTCTGGATGGGTTATGGTTCTCTACTAGCTTGGCTTTAGCGAGTAGAGCTTGTAGCTTCACTTGTTTTTGACCCCTGTTTAGAGCAAGGGTTTTGTAAAGTTCTAATCTCTCTTTTTCTTTTTATTTTACTTTCGCAGAACTGCTTGTTTTAAGTTTTATATCTGCTAGACTATTAATGCTTTTTATGAGTGCTTATTATGGTTGAAAATTGCTTATAGTGTTTAACTTAGTTATTTTGTTATATGTTTTTTTTTGTTGAGAGAAAAATGATTTTGAAGGGGTATTTTCAACTAACAGTACTAACCTTAAGTTAGTTCTGCTAGTTAACTTTTGGAACAGCATTAACTTAACACTACCAGTACTAACTCCAAGTTAGTACTGCTAGTTCATTTTCTTGGATTTCAAAGGTAGCAGTACTAACTAACACTAGCAGTACTAACTCCAAGTTAGTACTGTCAGTTAAAACTGTTAGTACTGACAGGTCATTTTAGCTTATCAGCTTATTATTTCAGCTTGTTTAAGATTTCTTTAGATTTTTAGAGTAGATTAAGCTTATTTTAGTGTACTGTTTTCAGTAGAACTTATTTGTCTTTTCAAAATAATTTTAAGAGTTAATCAGTTTTAGTTTTCTAGCTTATTTATCATTATAGTCCATTCTGGTTGCTTATTCTTATGCTTAAGTGCTTATTTTGGGTAGTTAACCTCCTGTTTTAGCTTATTTGCTTATTTCCTGTTTAATTGTGTTTTGTTAAGGCTAACAGTACTAACCTTAACTTAACAGTACTAACTTATAACTAGCAGTACTAACTTTAAGTTAGTACTGGTAGTTAATACTGGTAGTACTGTTGTTAGTACTGTTGTGTTTCTCTTGTTTAATTTAGCTTAATTGCATGCTTAATTTGCTTATTTAGATTTAGATTAGCTTATTTGTCTGTCTTAAGCTAATTAGAGCTTATTTGTGCCTTTGCGTAAAAGTTTTAAGTGTTTTTGCTATTTCTAGCTTTTATGCTTATTCTAGTTTATGTTCTTGTTTAATTTTTATGTGCATTTGCTTTCAGTATTAATTCACAAACATTCCTTGTTACATTCAAACACCAATCATCAATCGTTCTTCGATAATCCATTTCTAGCCTCGTTGGGACATAACGACCCGGGAACACTCTATACTGCTTCCGGTTTTCTTGCACTCGCGAATTCTAATCCTTTGTTGTGTATTTATATTTATATTTACTTATTGATACATAAAAAGAGGGGTTGGTTTGCGTGAGTCAGTGACAAACCCCCAAACTCATATCACCTCAAGGACAAAAATTGCAAACAACCATATAACTTTCAGGGGGAAAACTTGCCAATTCCCAAAACCTTTGCCCCCTTAACCCAGTCAAACCCACCAACGTTCACCCCTTTCCCGCCAACCAAAACCCAAGAACAAATCACATGTTTTCTTCCCCATGTTTACCCTGCAAATCCCAATTTACCCATTGGGTAAAGACTTCACCCTTAACCCACTAAAACATTAATCTCAATTCACCTTTACATGTTGGCAATCCCTTAAGTTTCAAGACAAATCCAACGTCTTATATTGCATCAAAGAAGCACAGGGGTAAACCAAGGGCCAAGATTGAGTCTTCAATTCACCTCACATAAGAAACATACTTGTGTTTTCTCTCACAAAAGAAACACAGATGAAGGAAGGAAAGAGAGCACAAGAAGACTTCGAAGTAGTATAAATAGATAGCTTGTAAGCCTTCAAAGGCATCTAGGTTTTTAAATTGTAATCTTTTTAAAGTTTTTATAAAATTATGTCTTTAATTTTCATATTGTACCTGTTTCTTTAACCCATAATGAAGTTTTAAGTTTTTAAGTCAAAATCCCACTTTTTAATTTCAAGTATTAAGTTGTTAATTTGTTATAAATTATGTTCACAAGATCTTATAAGAGCTTAATGTTAAGTTGTTAGCAGTAAGTAATCAAA